>OZ025240.1:2102500-2275000 GCA_964019155.1 Osedax fenrisi | reverse complement strand
TATGTAGTACACACTATGTAATAATACTATGGATATACGTGGTTGGTTGATTACTCCGAACATTGAGATCTTCACTTAAAAGAATATAATTAAGTTAGCTTGTAATTACTAATTTATAACCTAAACCCTTAGCGCTTATTTTCATCGAGGTCTACTTCTTCTGCTATACAGGTGTTATCATATTCAGATACTGTGTTCTATATATGTATTATATTTCCAGTACTTAAAATTTAGATATTATAAAATTTAACATGTTATAAATAACTGTGAGAGGCCCCGGACAATACAATACAAATAGTAACACACATTTTCTTGTGTTTTTATTTATCATTTATTATGTTCTTAATAAACACAAGAGAAAAACAAGAACTGCCTGGAGTCGAACCGGGACCTCTGGTTTACTAGATTTCGGTTGTCCCACTGAGCCATAGACCCTATATTTAAACTGATGTATAGCATGATATATAGTGTTAGGTATACATTATACTCAACATTAAAGTAAACACTAAATTACAATATGTTAAAGAGTACCAGAACATCGTGATTTTAATATTTTTAATTTTAATTTATTTAATCACTCCCCCATCATATTACTGTTAGACGATGAATTAAGCATAATAAGTTATTCATCATAAACTATAGTGTACTCACTGTATATTTATTATATAATAATACTAATAAATATAATAAGTAATATAATAGTTTATTATGATCATAATTGAACTCGAGTTCAAAAACGTATGGTGATTATGTACATCATTAGATAATAAATAACAACTAAACAAAAACAAATAGAAAACGAAATAACAAAATAGAACGAATTAGGAATACCTACAATAATTAAAATATAAATACAGTTTACGTTTAAACAATGAAAGTGATGTTATACAATGAATTCCAATTTTTCGGAGAAATAACTATGAAAGTTAATTTAAAGTAGGCCAAAGATCTTGAGCGTTACATAATATATGTATAATACCTGTATTACGTAATATATTTAGATTCCCCAGAATGCATTCAGTTAAGCTATTAAATATGTTGTCATAAATACCATGTTACACTTATTACATCTATGTAGTATACATATTTTATAGTATATATATTTTCTACGTTACTTTGTAGTGTATTTTGAATTACCGGTCATTCTAAATTATTAACTTTTTGTTACCATGGTATTATCTTATTAATACATTGTATAAACTTCTTATTACCAACTTTATTAACTTAGTATAATGTAATTATACTATTTTGTACATTATTATTAACTTATAATATGTTATTATACTATTTTTACAATATTATTAAATTATTATTATGTTATTATACTATTTTTACAATATTATTAAATTATAATTATGATATTATATTATTTTTTACATTATTATCAACTTATTATTATGTTATTTTACTATTTTTTGTATTATTATCAACTTATTGTCACCGTAGTAATATTATTATGTTATTAAAATAGTATATGTTATTCATTACTACATTTATATATATTCCATATTTATATTTATAATATTATATAATTCTCTATATATACAGGATATATATATATATATATATATATATATATATATATAGGATTATATAATATATACATATATATATATATATATATATATATATATATATATATATAGGATTATACAATTTAATATATAAAATTTATATAAATATATAAATATTTATAAATATAAATAATTTATAACTAATTAAATTATGATGCGGTCATTCGAGAAATATTGATCAATATACGTAGTCCATATATAGCTATTTCATTTCATAAATCAGTAAATGATTATGACAATATAGAATATATTAGGTATATACTTACACAATAAATTATAATTTAATTTAATTTACGCAACAATCTGTTTATTGTTTATCTCATCACGATGTTATGTAATAAATACGAATAATAAATAAAACGACGTGCGACGAAGTAATATCGATCACGTGGGTCCGAGTGGTCAGCCATTCATCGGAGGTGTGAAAAGCTAGGCGAGATTACGTAATCCTATTAGGGCACGCTAATCATGATTCCCGGTAACGGTCGGGTTGCTGAACGTCACTTCGTTAGTGTGTGTGTGTGCACTACACACTGCACTGTGTGGTTAATTATTGATGCCGACGCATGCGTATTGCGGGCCTTCGACTGGCGGACGTGTCGCTCGTTAATTATATCACGTGATTCCGACTATTGTTACGTCATAGAGTCGCGCGTTTAGGTCACGAGGCATTTCAATAGTTTAATTATATTTAATATGATATTCGTATATATATAACATTTTATGTATTGTATATTAATGTATATATATATATAGTATTTAGTTCGTTTTATGATTTAATAATATAGATATATCTTACCTATAGTATTATTAGTATTAATAGCTTAAATTAGCTTATAAATATTTATTCTGAGGGTATCATATTAGAATATCTCTTCCATACTAATATTATCTTGACTGTTAACATTTATTTATTTTCACCATGCCGTAAGCCTAATCGGGAATGCGTGGGCAGCCTTGAATAGCATGAATAGCATCTAGAAATCCAATCTTTCAAGTAAACTCGAAATAAACTTATTTAGATCATCAATTGAGACTGTTATTGTATACCGTTCTACCACTTGAACTTCAACATTAGAGTAAAAGTAAAAACATATATATATATGATATTCAATAATTTAAAGAATGTATATTTTCTTTTGATGATTATTTCAGTATCTAGACATAAATATTCACGACAAAGTTTAATAATTATATAAATGTACATGTCATATGCATAATTATCAATAACAATACATATGTGTGTATACGCAATACATATATAGATTCATATAGGGATATTTATAATACTAATATATAAGCCGCGACTAATATTAAAATTTGTTTTCATTATTTTTTATTATTTATTGTGTTCGTTAATTATTTTAGTGCATAAGTTAATAACGGAGTATATTTTCATATTCTTAGGGTTTATGCTTGCCATATTTATTAATATATTCTTACACTTCTGTATATACTATTATACAAATAAACATATAGACATATATTTAAATATATTCTAGATGTTATTTATATTGGTTTACATTTAATTTAGTGGTTATATTATAAATAAATAATTAATATTATATTTATTTGTGGTATAGTTTTATTGATCATAAACATATATACAATGTATACAATGTAGACATGTCAATTTCAATCTTAACTTTCCTTACAACACGTTATTTGAATATTTGCTCAATTTTCTAAGGAATTTATATTATTATTATATTATTCAATTCTGTTAAATACATTAAATAGTGAATATTAATAATGTATGATAACATATTTTTATAAAATATAAATTTTAATTTCAACTTCAGAAATAAAATGAGCGGTTCCAATCATGAGCTACGGCTAATCATTTTATCATCCAAGTAATATATATATATATATATATATTATATCTAAAATAATAATAATACTAGCTAGTACTAATACTATAGTATTTATTTAACATACTTTTTATTTTTAATCATATAGTAAATATAAATAAAGGTAATAATTATTCGATATAATTTTTCTCGAGGACTTCAAATTAATATAAAATATATAGACTGTAAATATATTCTATTATTAACATCACGTGTGTGTATATAGAACACATAACAACACAGTAATTGATAGTAACCTGGGCTAGGGTCTTTACTTTATTCTCGTCGGTCAATATCTTATGACGGAACACCATCATACTTTTGTAATTATAACCGGATGTTTTGGTTAGAATCATTGGCAGCCAGTGTTCCACTTAATATCGAGTTAGATAGATTAATAAACATAAATATTAATGGTAATTAAGTACATTATTACGTTAGTGTGTATCTAATATTAAAAAAGTAAGCGGGTTATGGAATATTTAAGGTCATGACCTTAATGACAATGATATGACAATGCCTTATTATATATAACCGTATATATATATATATATATATATATATATATATATATATATATATATATATATTGTTATTGGTATTTGGTAGAGTCCTTTCATCCCACCCAGGAACTTAAATGAAGTGTTCACTTATAAACTACATATGGCTCTAATGACCCTTCGAAACCTCTCTAATATATATATATATACGAATAATTTACGAATAATCATTATATATTCTGAAATGATATTATAAATACGTTGAATGTATTACTTATTGATGGAACATGGAATACTTTACTTTTCGCCGTTCCTAAATATACAGGTTACGAAACACCAATAGGGAGGATAGGTATATATCTATATATATATATATATCTATATTATTCGATAACTTGAAATATGTAAGCTATAAAATAACTAAATAGTTAATAGAATGGCTTGCAATTTAACGCAAAGGTGAAATACCTCTTGCAAATGTTTAAAACTGAACGTTCGTGTGTGTATATAGTTCTATTTATAGTTCTATTTATAGTTCTATTTATAGTTCTATTTATAGTTCTATTTATAGTTCTATTGTCTCATACATTATACCATAACGTAATATACATCACCGTATAAATGCTATCTACGTATAACTTCTATCTAAGTATACATATTTGTTGTATTTAACGTTTTCGCTATTCATTTTTGGGATATGTTTAGGCCCGTTTAAGTCAATTTTTTTACCAATTTTATAATATATTTATTTTGATTTCTTGTTTCGTGTTGGTTTGTTTCCATTTATTTTAAACTCACTACTATTATTATAATTGTATTCGTGTTGCTAAACAATAAACTATTTATCTATCTATATGCTTACCTTCAGCTGCTATTGTACGTTTTTGATTAGCCTCGAGCGTATCTCCTGACATTAGTCTCTTTCGGTTGCTGCCTGGTTAGTGAGAGTGATTGTATTATAGTTAGTGGGTTATTTAAGGTAGTTTGGTATATACTATAGGGACTACGGAAATACTTATATGTAGTGAGAATACAATTATCGGATACTAATGACCCGTTAAAAAGATGTAATGTATATAATATAATAAATATAATGCACTATAAACTGTACAATGTACAATGTACATTGTACATGAATTGTATACATGAAGCATTGTATATTACATGTTGTACGTTGCTTATTCTATACATTACAGTATGGTAACATTCAGAGTTCTCTTCATGCCCCCCATTACTAACTTTTACTAGCAGCCGCTTTACTGAAACGAAGGTGCATCTCTTCTTCGAGGGTTCTCTTGATGAAATACCTCCTCTGTATCCTCTCCGGACGTTTCAAGGTCATCACTTCGTTATACTCAATGACGAACATCGTAGTCAGCTATTATGTAATAGTACGTATGTATGTATTGTTATGATATCGGCTATATATCTACATATATAAATACATTATTATATAAATTATATATATTATTTATATTATCAAAAAAAAAATACATATCATAAATATTATATATATATATATACTATAGTTACATTATATAATATATACAGTAGGTCTATAGACCTAAGCTTACAATGTATATCATACTTCATAATATATATATATACACTATAGCATACACTATATAAATATACGAATATACACGCACACATACGTACATCTTTCTCGAGCTTATCGAAGGGTGTCGAGCTGGTACAGATCACCATGACCTCTGAGGTCAAGGCCCCGACATCTGGAGCTCTGCATACGCTCTCTATCCTCTGCTTCAAGGTCGCCGTTACCGTTTCCGGTACCACGTGCCACAGGCGGTCAAGGTCAGGGATGTAGACGATGGAAGGACGCTTCTGGTACGCTTCGTCGAATATCTGAGGTCATATGAGTCATAGTGAACGTATGAATCATATAATGTTATTAGTCATAGTAGATATATATATTATTTATAACTATATTTTTTTATAAATTAATAATAGTAAGGTCTCTTAAAATTAAGTGACTAGGAGACCTAAATAATAATATTCGTGTATTCTAGTTCAATTGTTTTAGCATGAGTCATAACGATCGTTATAATTCAATACTATTAAGTGTTTTAGTGTTCTAGTATGATTCATTTATTGATAGTATTTATTATTTCTATAAATAAATCGCTAACATATTATTTCGTACCCATATAAAGCAGTTATAATGTAATGTAGATATTATTTATAGTATAATACCGTTAGTATTTATAGTATGTATAACGTTATCAACAGATTACGAAACACATATATAAAACTCCCTATCTACGCAACGTAATTAATACCTACACCAGCCGCAGCTGGCAGTACTATCGGAATCACTGAAATAGATACACAATTTCTATACATTATATACAGTTATATTAAGTTACATGCAATATAAGTTAGATTTTAATCGCATTATACATATGTGTCGATTTTAAAAATAACATATAACATTGCTTTGTTATATATTAACACATTAACAGCTGCATAAATATGAATTCCTGTTGTTAGAGCGCCGTGCTATTTTGTATATTTCGAAGAATACTTCGTTTTAAATAGTAATTTAAAAATATCGTTTTTAAATAATAATTTAAATATATTATTTTACATTTTAAGTGTATAGTTTGATATAAATCTGAATTATTAACTAAATATTTATCCGAAAATTATGTAAGTGGTGCTGTTCATATTTGTGCACAAAATCGAATTACACTATTTCGCGTAAGTGTTAAATCTTTCTTAGAAATATATGTTATATTAAAGTAGTCATACCTATATATAATGTAGGTTATATTTCATTATGATTCACTCGGTGCTTATTTACATGGATATTTAAAACTCGCTAAATTTATGCTAGGATCACGTGACTGAAATCACACATCGCGGTCACATGTCATGTTATGTAATTGTATACGCATGCGTCAACAATAATCATCTATTATTGCTGTTTTATTTATTTGTTATCGGTAAATATTACGTAACGAATATTGATTATATTTTATGAATACGAATGTTATTATATAATGTAATATTCATTAATTACATCTGTAACAATAATATATTAATATAATTATCTAGTTATTATTAAATTAGAAAATAACGACATTCAAAATATATACCTTAATATTTCTATATACAATTCGCAAAAGTATATATATTTAAATTAACCGCTATCACATATATATATATATATAATAATAATAATATCAGAATTTAGGCATGACCAAGGTAATCGAAGAAGCGCAATGCTTATCTAGTCGTTTACCTGAAACATATTCCCAATTAACAATTATGAGGAGAAAAAAATAAAATTAAAATTTATATAATATAGAAGTAAAATATGTAATTTTATAAATCTTATAAGAATCATGAGAATATAAAATTATGAATCATATACAAATATAAATAACTTTAAAAATAATATTAAAAGTAAATAATTATAAATAAAAAAAGTAATAGTATAAGAAATTAAAAGTATAATTGGAGTATATATATATATGTTAGTTTTGAATGCTGTAGTTAAAGATTACTAATAAATTAGATCCAGAGTTGCCAATATTATGTTGAAATTAATGATGGTATATGATGTATCAACTTCAAGGATATGGGTATGCCAGTTCCAATGCCTTAGGGATCTTAATATCGCCAATAATAAGAACACTGACAATACTTGCCCACTCCACAAGTATATCCCATCCCCCGATACGTATCATAATCATATCAAGTCCAAACATATTAGCCATTAGGTCATAGAAAAAATATAATGAAAAAAAAAAAAAAAAAAAAACTAATATATATATATATATTCCAATAATTAAAAACTCCTCATAATGTCATTCATCATATAATCATAAAATGTAAAGAAGAAAAATAAATAATATAAAAATCTAGGAATATAAATATAAATTTATAAATATAAAATAATTATAAAATTAAAAATTAAAAGACAAATCATATTGTATAAAACAATTAAACATAACTAAAAATAACTAAAAAAATAAATAAAAAAATAAATAAAAATAAATAAATAGCTATATTATATATATATACAAAAATTAAAAAAAAATTAAGTAAATTTATAGTAAGTCGAACACTGTAAACACATTTTTTTTTAATATTATAATAAGTCAAGAAAAAGTCAAGAATAAAACAAACAAATAATATTTTGTAATTTTATAGTATGTCAAAGTTATATAAATAATAAAAAAATTATATAAATATTAAAAATAAAAATAAAAATAAAAAAAAAAATTTTAAATTATAAAAAACATCAGAAATGTGTGTTAAATTTATATTATGTCAGAAATAAAAATTAAAATAACAAAATAAAAAAATAATTATTTAGACAAATTTTCCTTTTTAAGTCATTTTTAATTCAAGAATATATTTTTTAACACGTCTTCCAAACGATTTAATACACCTATTTTTTGTAAGTTGAATGGGAAGTAAGTTCCACTGTCTAGAGTAATATATATATATATATATATATATATATATATATATATATATTTCATATTTTTTCATGTATTTCATATTTGTTCATGTATTTGGTTACAAAATACTACTTTATTTAGTATATATCTAGACCTACTTACGTAAGTTTAGTAATTTTAACTATATATATACTTATTTGTTCCCACTCTTTAGAGATAACGAGTTTTACAATAATTAACTAGAATATTAAAGCCTATATAGTATACAGTATATATATACTAATATACCCTATATAAACCATGTAACTGTAGTTCCGTTTTTATGGATATTTTATTATTGTTATTAAGTTGTAAATATATTTATATGCATATGCATATACATATATCCTATATGCAATTAAAATAAAATATATTTTTGAAATTTACATCCCCTATTCAAATTTAATAAAGTTAATAAAGCCTATAGGATTATATATAGATTATTATTATCTAATACATATACAATATATATATAGTTATTGCCAACTATATCGTACAACATACCTTACAACAGGCACTCTCCATACAAGCACAATCATCCGCATTCAAAGTCTTCAAGTCTAGAGTAAGAATTGTCCAGTCATCCAAATCATACAGAACCGCTTCGGAAAGTTCCTTTTGACCGGTATCTGATGGATTACGTAAAATTATATTATGCGAGATTGGACGATATTGACCATTCAGATTACACATTATAAATTAATATATATATATATATATATATATATATATATATATAAACTACATAGATACACGTATGCATGTATATAAACATATAACATTGCTTATTTAATTAATTTATTATTGTATACGATATATATAACATATATTATAATGAGTATATATATACCTATATACCCTACAGGGTCTACCAGGCAATGAACAGAGGTCATACCAGTCTCTGAACTATCTGTCTACAACACTATTATGGTATGGTGGTATAAGTTATCGTATGAGTCATACTGTATGACTAATATCTATTTATAGCTAGCCCATATATAGTAGTAGTGATAGTAGTAGTAGTAGTAGTAGTAGTAGTAGTAGTAATAGTAGTAGTAGTAGTAGTAGTAGTAGTATTAGTAGTAGTAGTAGTAGTAGTAGTAGTAGTAGTAGTAGTAGTAGTAGTAGTAGTAGTAGTAGTAGTAGTAGTAGTAGTAGTAGTAGTAGTAGTAGTAGTAGTAGTAGTAGTAGTAGTAGTAGTAGTAGTAGTAGTAGTAGTAGTAGTAGTAGTAGTAGTAGTAGTAGTAGTAGTAGTAGTAGTAGTAGTAGTAGTAGTAGTAGTAGTAGTAGTAGTAGTAGTAGTAGTAGTAGTAGTAGTAGTAGTAGTAGTAGTAGTAGTAGTAGTAGTAGTAGTAGTAGTAGTAGTAGTAGTAGTAGTAGTAGTAGTAATAGTAGTAGTAGTAGTATTAGTAGTAGTAGTAGTAGTAGTAGTAGTAGTAGTAGTAGTAGTAGTAGTAGTAGTAGTAGTAGTAGTAGTAGTAGTAGTAGTAGTAGTAGTAGTGGTAGTAGTACTAGTAGTAGTAGTAGTAGTAGTAGTAGTGATAATAGTAGTAGTAGTAGTAGTAGTAGTAGTAGTAGTAGTAGTAGTAGTAGTACTAGTAGTAGTAGTAGTAGTATTAGTAGTAGTGATAATAGTAGTAATAATAGTATTGATAATAGTAACCAGGTAGTCCGCAGATGAGCATGCGCAGACGCTGCAGTTTCTTCTTCTCGTTGACATAGTTGAGGCAGTTCTGGCAGTTCTCCTTAGCAACGCCTAACAGGGTGCCCACGGTGAGGTTAAGGGGTACAGCTGAGTTAGTCTTCGACCTCTTGGACTCGGGTACTATCATCTTTAATGCCTGCAAGCAACAGATGTAGGGATGGTTGATATCGAGTAATGTTGAAGGTATTCGAGATTAGTGAGTTACGCTTTTATGTTAATTTAACAGGCACTATTTGTGTATACTATAAATGAAATATTTGTATATGTTGAATTAAACATTTAATTTATTAAAAAATATATAGAAATCTTACTTTAATTTAAAATGTATGTATTGATATGATTGGTCAATTTCTAAAGTATATATATATATATATATATATATATATATATATAATATAATATTATATACTTTAGAATGATTTCTAGCAATATCTTTAATACATACATTTATTAAAAGTAAATATCTACTAAAATATTGATGAATGGTAATTGTATTATATATATGATGGTATTAATTAGTTTTACTTCAGTTTAGAATCCTACATGTTTAGTTGTTAATGATTACCACGTAAACACACTGGCAACTTGAACTAGTTAGGTTATTAGTTAATCAATGCAATAACATTAATATATTTTAATAGATTACTGAACTAAATCAGATTCAATTACTATTATAATTAGTATTACTATACAACTTAAACCTATATAACTCATTATACACGATAATAATCTATAATTAATTTTATTAATATTGAGATATGTTATTTATTTTAGTAAACAGCTAAAAACTTAAAATATGTTTGTAATAAATCATTAATAGTCAGGCTAAATACAACCAAGTATATGTATATGGTGCATAGAATATCTAGATAGAAATATGGATATAGGAATAAATACTTATAGAAAATAATTAATCTTAACCAAAGAATTAATGATATGTTTATAAGAATTTAGTAAATTATTATAATGTATAACAATTAAGGATTATAGGGAATGTATTAATATTATACGTAATTAAGAGTACTTTTAAATATGGTGTTGATTATGGATTCGACCTGCTTTTAGTATCATTTAAATATGGGTATTGAGAATACCCATACGTTTTTTTATGGTCGATAATGCAAAGGCGCCAGCTTTGTCAAATTTAACAATATTTAACATGGAAATAGATAAGAAAATACCAAACAATTATTATATTTTTCATATTTATAATTAAGCTAAAAACATTAAATTTTCAGAATATGTGTAATGTGTATAGTTCCTATGATTAATATAAAATAACATAACAAAATTTAACATAATTGTTATATTTGATAAATTTATATTATATATGATAATAAAAACAATTCATTAATCACTGCGTCTAAAAATTTGTCTTAACAAATTATAACCACCATGAAATTTCCTTAATATTGGTAGATATTTAAAAAAAATGTCTAGCTTATCTTAAGATATTATATTTTAACGTACAAGTATTATAAATTAAAAAAATAGCTCTTTATAATTTTAATAAATAATCAAAGTGGCCAAACATGTTTTATATATATATTCTATTTTACTGTTTAAATTAATTATCTAAGAACTAATACTGTAATTAGTGATATTATAGATAATATTTACTATATATTAAAGTTATCTATTAGAAAAATATAGTATTTAAAAAAAATACAATAAAATACTAATAAAATTACAAAATTAAAATAAATGTCATTATTTATAAACACAAACAACATAATTACATGGGAGAAACGAAAATTCGAGATTTTTTATATTTTTTTTTAATATACAGCACATCACCAATAATGTACCAATGTATATATATATATATATATATATATATATATATATATATATTCATAAAATAGTGTCATGACTATCATATATAGAATCTGCTATTTCGTGGTATGATCTTGAAAATAAAATAATTATTAAGGTATACTTTGTACATATACGTAATATTATATAATGCACACATATATATATATATATATATATATATATATATATATATATATATATATATATATATATATATATATATATATAGTTATAACTAATAAGAAATACTAATAAGCAATAAGACACGTATTAAGAATCACATAATTAGACTAACATTAGCGAAGTCGTTTTCAGTGACGGACACGTTCGAGCTACACTTTTGATTGGCTTTCCGTTTAGGACTATAGATGTCAGGGTTATTTCTGTGGAAGGCAACAATGGAGGCGTGGCTACATAATCCTTTGAGGTCAGCCCCAGAGTATCCTGGTGGGAGGTAGGGTTTACTGGTGTTACATTAATTATGTATGTATATAATATATACTATTTATCTGTGCAACATTATATATATATATATATATATATATATATAATACTATATATGAATATATTCATATTCTTCTAAAGGATTTACTATATATACATACATAAATGATTGACGGTATTATTATGTTTAAGAAATATCTCACATAGGATAATGTTATAAGTTAATCATGAAAGTATATATAATAATAATAAACATATATACACTTCAGTATGTAATATTCTATAAATGTTACACAATATACACATACAGTCAAAACACTTATTTGAATAATATTTATTTATAAAATATTAAAATATAAATACACGTATATGTATACCTAATATCCATGGATATATCTAATAGTAATTTATAACGTTAGAAGTATACCTACTCACCATAAAGTAGTATTATTCAACATTTTAATAAAACAGTTTTATTTGTAATTAAAGTAACCACTATAGAGTTTAGCAAACTATATATATATATATATCTACACATATAAAAGAAAGTTAATTTAAATATTTATTTATTTATTTATTTATTTATATGCGTTCGATGTTTAAGAAAATGGCTCGACGGATTTACAAAATTTAAATTGCTACTAATTCTCCAGGTCAATAGTATTGTGGTTGTTCGGATGAATTTTTTGATTTCCGCCTCTACACCGATTATAATTACGTAAAACTGTCCTTGTAGAGCTATTTTCCCTATATCAGGAAATCTTTTGATTTTAGAAGAAAATTTTTACACATAAAATCTATGCGAATGTGAGGCGTTTCGTAAAAATGTAGTTATATTCACTTTACCATAATTAATGCATTCGTAAATGGCAATAAACGGTGATAACGTTTACGTTTTCGATATATTTAACGAAGAAATTTTAAATTTTTCAATAAACAATTAAATTTAAGTGCTTTTGTTATAAATAAATAAAGTATTTTCTCAAATTAAATCTTTGTTTACATCTCTGTTTATAACTCTTATATACTATTATACCCGGGCAACGCTGGGATGTATCCCGGAAAATTATCAAGCAAATGTAATTAAATTGAATGATGAATAAATAATAGTTTATAACAAAATCTTACTAAGTGTAAATAATGAAGATAGAAAATTGTTTTTCCTAGATGCCCCTGCAGGAACTGGAAAAACTTTTTTGATTAATTTATTGCTAGCTAAAATTAAGATGGCAAATAAAGAACATATTACCGTAGCATCATCAGGAATAGCAGCAACTCTATTATTGAACTGTAGAACATCCCATTCCATTTTTAAGATTCCAATACAGTTAAACGAAGATTCCATTTGCAATATAAAGAATAATTCAAAATCAGGGAAATTATTTAGAAGCTGTAAAATTATTGTTTGGGATGAATGCACAATGACTCACAAGCACGCATTGGAAGCCGTTGATAGAATTGTAAGAGACATAGTAAACAAATATAAGCCGATGGGAGGACAGACATTAATACTTAGCAGATATTTCAAACAAATACTTCAAGTAGTTAAAAGAGGTACAAAGACAGACCACATAAATTCGTTTTTGAAAACTTCAGTAATGTGGAAAAATATAAGATTAATGAAATTAACTAAAAACATGAGAGTATTCTTATCAAACAATCAAGATACAGCCACATTCGAAAATTATCTCTTAGATATAGGTAATGGAATGACGCAGAAAAATAATGGTATGGATATTATCCCGTGCGGAAATATAATGGAAAATAAGAATGAACTCATCACGACAATTTATGAAAATGTAGAAGACAATTATTTGGATGGAAATTGGCTTTGCGAAAGATGTATATTAACACCTAAAAATAACGATGTATATATAATAAATAAAAATGTACTAAATAAATGTCCAGGAGAGATGAAAGTATATAGGTCCATAGACAGAGTACAAAAGAAAAGAAGTTATAGATTATCCCATAGAATTTTTGAATTTCATTAAACTTTCCGGATTACCACACCATAAACTAGCACTAAAATAGGAGCGCCAATCATGCTACTAAGAAATTTAAATCCCCCAAAATTATGTAATAGATCCAGATTAATCATAACTAATTTACAAAATAATTTGATAGAAGCCAAAATACTAACAGGTCAATATAAGGGAGAAGAAATCACGATTCACAAAATACCACTGATACCATCAGATTATGCCTTTAATTTTAGAAGATACCAATTTCCAATAAAACTTTGACAATAACCACATCTCAAGGACAATCTTTTAAAGTCGTAAGCTTACATCTTGAAACCGAATGCTTCGCTTACGGTCAATTATATGTAGGCTGTTCAAGAGCACGCAATGAAAAAAAATTATATATACTGGCCAAAGATTTTCATATATATATGAACATCTTATATGAGAAACATATATGTTTTATAAATAAAAAATATAAATAAAATTCGTAATAATTATAATGTCATTCAAATTTGGATATATTCATGTAAATAGGCAGGGCAACATTTCAGACTTTATCATTTCCCACTACAAGTATAATACCCGGGCAACGCCGGGCCGTAGCCAGCTAGTCTATAAAAGAAAGTTAATTTAAATATTTATTTATTTATTTATTTATTTATATGCGTTCGATGTTTAAGAAAATGGCTCGACGGATTTACAAAATTTAAATTGCTACTAATTTTCTACGAAAAAAGTATTGTGGTTGTTCGGATGAATTTTTTATTTCCGCCTCTACACCGATCATAATTACATAAAACTGTCCTTTATCGACCTATTTCCCTCTATAGGGAAATCTTTTGATTTTAGAAAAAAATGTTTCACACATGAAATGTATGCGAATGTGAGGTGTTTCGTACAAATGTAATTATATTCACTTTACCATAATTAATGCATTCGTAAATGGCAATAAACGGTGATGACGTTTACGTTTTCGATATATTTAACGAAGAAATTTTAAATTTTTCAATAAACACTTAAATTTAAGTGTTTTTGTTATAAATAAATAAATTGTTTTCTATAAATAAATCTTTGTTTACATCTACATTGATAACGATTAGTTACTATTATACCCGGGCAACGCCGGGTCGTAGCCCGGAAAATTTTCGAGCAAATGAAATTAAATTGAATGATGAACAAAGAATAGTTTATAACAACATCTTACAAAGTGTAAATAACGAAGATGGAAAATTGTTTTTCCTGGATGCCCCCGCAGGAACTGGACACACTTTTTTGATTAATTTATTGCTAGCTAAAATGAAGATGGAAAATAAAGAACATATTGCCGTAGCATCATCAGGAATAGCAGCAACTATATTATTGAACGGTAGAACAGTCCATTCCATTTTTAAGATTCCAATACAGTTAAACGAAGATTACATTTGCAGCATAAAGAATAAATCAAAATCAGGGAAACTATTTAGAAGCTGTATATTTATTGTTTGGGATGAATGCACAATAACTCAGAAGCATTAGAAGCCGTCGATAAAATGGTAAGAGACATAGTAAACAAAGATAAGCCGATGGAAGGACATACATTAATACTTAGCAGAGATTTCAAACAAATCCTTCCAGTAGTTAAAAGAGGTACAAAGACAGACCACATAAATTGGTGTTTGAAAACTTCAGTAATGTGGAAAAATATAAGATTAATGAAATTAACTAAAAACATGAGAGTATTCTTATCAAACAATCAAGAGTCATCTCTTAGATATAGGTAATGGAATGACGCAGACAAATAATGGTATGGATATTATCCCGTGCGGAAATATAATGAAAAATATGAATGAACTCATCACGAAAATTTATTAAATGTAGAAGACAATTATTTGGATGAAAATTGGTTTTGCGAAAGATGTATATTAACACCTAAAAATGACAATGTATATATAATAAATCAACATTTACTAAATAAATTTCCAGGAGAGATGAAAATATATAGGTCCATAGACAGAGTACAAAAGAAAAGAAGTTGTATATAATCCCATAGAATTCTTGAATTACATTAAACTTTCCAGATTACCAGACCATAAACTAGCAATAAAAGTAGGAGCGCAAATCATGCTACTAAGAAATTTAAATCCCACAAAATTATGTAATGGATCCAGATTGATCATAACTAATTTACAAAATAATTTGATAGAAGCCAAAATACTAACGGGTCAATATAAGGGAGAAGAAGTCATGTTTCCCAAAATACCACTGATACCATCAGATTATCTCTTTAATTTTAGAAGATACCAATTTTCAATAAAACTGTGTTTTTACATGACAATAAACACATCTCAAGGACAAGCTTTTAAAGTCGTGGACTTAGATCTTGAAACCGAATGCTTCGCCTACGGTCAATTATATGTAGGCTGTTCAATAACACGCAAAGAAAAAAAATGATATATACTGGCCAAAGATTTTCATATGTATTATATAATATATATGAAAATATTATATGAAAAACATATATGTTTATAAATAAGGAAATATAAATAAAATTCGTAATAATTATAATGTCATTCGTAATAGCAGGGCAACATTTAATACGTTATAATGACCACTACAAGTATAATACCAGGGCAACGCCGGGCCGAAGCCAGCTAGTATATATATATATATATATATATATATATATATATATATATAATTGTATATTTAATAAAGTATTAGTATTCGTAAAGTATTATATATTCTTATATTAGTATTATTATGTTACTTAGTATTCTTATGTTAATCAGTACATACCCACGGATTCTTTAGCCACTTGTTTAATGATTCTGTTACAGATATCCCACTTACTGGTCAACGACTTGAGGATATCTTCCCTGACCTGAGGGAGGGCAAGCGTGGTCAGAGGTTACCGCATCACACCTTAACGGTAGACTAACCTTGATGTTGGGAAGAGGGAAGTATAGCTCCCTATCGAACCTTCCGGGTCTTCTTAGGGCTGGGTCTATAGACTCTAGTCTGTTCGTCGTAGCTATCACTATCACCTGACCGAGGAAAGGGGCGTGGTTATTAGTTGATGGCATACACGTAATTTTAATTATGAGACGTATATCGTATACTTACTATATATAATTAACATTAATATTGTTTTAAATATGATAGCTAAAGATAATTATAATGTTGTTTTTATACACCTCATAGTTTAATACTGGCTTAATTAATTATAGTAATTATGATTATTTATTATAATAATATTATAATATTTAAGCAGTATTATTATTACTATAGTTTTATTAATATACGAATCTATAAGTAAGAATAATCAGTATTTATTATATGTAGGTAAATATTGTTGAATTAGTTGATATTTTATATTTAGAACCAGTTATTATGTAACCTGTCCTCTATTTTCCAATCCATCCATCATGGTCAACAGAGTGGAAACTATTGAATTGTGGGTCTGATCTTGTCGCCCATTTCGTGTTGGAGCTAAACCGTCTATTTCGTCAAAGAAAATGATCGAAGGTTGCATTTCAGTTGCCTATAGAATATAGTAGTATATAATGTTGCTATGCTATCATGTTATATAATATACTATATAATATAATATATCATAAAATAATATAATAAAGTAACTAATTAACTAATTTATTACTTTTAATTTATAATTTTAAACTATTATATTTCTTAAATAAATACGTAATTTTGCACAAGTCATATTTATATAATACGTAATATGTAGTATTTTTTCAAAATATAAACCTTTTTAAACAATTCCCTAATATTAGCTTCGCTCTGTCCCAACCACTGCGAGAGGCAGTCTGCTCCTTTACGGTGAAAGAAATGGATGGGTTTATTCAAGGTGCTAACCTCATTGGCTAATGCTTTGGCAACCATAGTCTTACCAGTCCCTAGTAAATATTGTTAATTGTTATTTGTTTCATACATCATTATATAAACTTTATCTTGTATACATAATATACAAGATACATTTTATATAAAATATATATATTTTATTTATCAAATTTATCTTGTATATTATATATATATATATATATATTTATAACTTCTATATATATATTACATTTTAGTGATAGTCTATATCTATAGATGCGACTATAGTCGCTATATCGACTATCTTTAGCGATACTATAGTGTATGATATATGACGGATATAACACGGTAATAATAGTGAAAGAGGTACTCAATGTTAGTGTAATATTATACATAAATATATATATATATATATATATATATTTATTTTATTTTATAATGGTTTAATTTACTACAAAATTACGTGGTGGTTATGGGCGTCATAAGAAGGAAACAAAAATAAAATAAATAGAATACAATACAAATGAAGGAAAAGGGAGGGTAGGTCACAATTGTAATAGGTTCGTAGATAGTTTACGTTTAAATAGTGACAGAGATTGCAATCACCAAATGTTATATGGTAGAGCATTCCAGTATCTTGGATCATTCACAGACAAAGCAGATTCAGAGTGAGCAGAGAGAGTGGAGAGTTGCACAATAATCATATATATATATATATATATATAAACACATAAGATTACATTATAAACACTTGGCTTATTACCTGGAGGACCGTAGAATATCACTCCTCTGGGCGGAGTAATCTGGAAATTAGTCATCATTTCAGGACATAGAATGGGCATGAATATCATGTCCCTTAGACATTTTATGTTCTCGGTCAGACCTCCTACACTGTCCAACGTGATCTATGGACATGTGGTGAAGGTGATGCTTGTGGTGGTAGTGGTGGTGATGGTGATGGTAATAATTGTGGTGGTGGTGGTGGTAGTGGTAATGATGATGGTGGTGATGGTATACCATTATAATGGTAGTGGTGATTATGGTAATGGTGGTGATGGTGTGGTGGTGATGGTGATGGTGAGGTAGTGATGGTCATGAACGTGTGGGCAATTAATTAGGTTATTACGTACACAATAAAGTGATTATTAATATAAACCTATTGTAATTACATAGAAATGATAATATAGTACAATTAAACGGTATATAATAAAAAAAAGTATTTTACAAGAACATTAAATTAAATAAGGATATAGTCTATTATAGATATTATATTAGCAGACGTCCAGATATTGATATATAGTCTAAATAAAATTAAAATAAATCCTTGAATTACCTATGCTAATATTACTCACCGATGTATCTATAATCATTGGTTCAATGACCATAGTGGCGCCCCCTGCTTCCTCGGAACCTTCGTTGTTTAGTCTGCACTTTGTCGTCATGCTAAATATACAAGTTATAATTGATGTATATATAATATACGTGGTATTATTGATGTAAAGATTTATCTTACAGTTATTCTTATTCAATGTATAAATATAAAATACAAAGTTTATATATATATATATATATATATATATATGTATTTGTGTGTTTGTGTGTAACATATGTGTAGTATTTAGTAAGCTAACTAAACATGAATGTCTAATAAACATTAACACAAAAGTACTGAAACTGCAATGATACATATCCTTAATCACATTCACCTATCTGCTGCATCACCACATGGTTCAGTGGTCATTCTCCTTGATTTATCAGCTGCCTTCGACACTCTTGACCATAATATCCTTATAAATCGACTAACTTCTATCGGAATATCTGGTACTGCACTTGATTGGTTCATCTCATACCTAACTGATCGTTTTTACCAAATTAGTATAAACTCACTAATCTCTAAACCTCGTAAAGTTACTCATGGAGTACCTCAAGGATCGGTTCTTGGTCCACTCCTATTCAATATCTACCTACTTCCCTTATTTAGAATTATTGACAAATACCCCACTATAGACTATCACTCGTATGCTGATGACATACAGTTACACTGTAGATTGATAGACCATAACAACGACATAAATGTACTTAACAACTGCATTACTGAAATACATAACTGGCTCACCAACAACTCATTATCACTAAACTGTCTTAAAACTGAATCAATGCATATTAAAACATCTACCACCATATTCATTCCACCACAAATTACCATTAACAATCTGAGTATTTCTTATGCTCATAAAATAAAAAATCTTGGTATATTAATCGACCCAACACTACAATTCAACATCCAGACTAAATCACTATCACAGTCAATTAACTACATACTACACAACTTACGAACAATAAGACCCTTCATTAATTTTAATACTGCAAAACTCCTCGCTACATCCCTCATTCTTCCCCGCCTTGATTACTGTAATTCATGTCTCTATGCCTCCTCACAATTTATAATAAATAAACTCCAACGTCTTCAGAACTCAGCCATCAGATTCATATTCAACATAACTAAATATTCCAGACAACATATATCCCCTTTGAGAACCAAATTACATTGGATACCAATAAAATTCCGTATAATTTACAAAATTGCACTGACCATACATTTAGCTACACATCATAACACACCAGACTATCTTGCTAACTTACTAACTCCCAACACAACTATTTACGAACAAAGACACATAAACAAATTCAAATTAAAAACTCCAGTTCTATTACATTTAACATCTTCCCAACATAAATCTTTCTCCATCCATGCTCCAAAAATCTGGAATTATCTACCTCACCATATCCGATCAATTGACTCAACTGTAACATTCAAATCAAAGCTCAAAACATACCTTTTTGCCCAATAATATATTGAAAGCACGTCCGAAAACTTCAATAAAGAAGTTGATGGAAGTGCCTAAACCAATTAGGTAACAGGTAACAGGTAACTATATAACATAATAACCACGAGTTTTGTTTTTATATTGTTAATAATGGTTTTAATATTGAATTTATAAATTTATATTATATTAAATATTAACTATAATATATTATACATAATTCTTAAATAATTCGATATATTAAATATATATATACATATATATATATATATATATATATATATATATATATATATATATATATATATATATATATATTATATTTATTTATTTTATCTGTATTTATATTTATATTTATGTTATTAATTATTCAAATACAAATCTATTTATATAAAATGGAATATATTTTTATATACAAACCTTTTTTGGCTCATTCTGTTATTCTGTTAATAGTAGACAATTATTATTAATCTAATATATATATATATTATTTATAATGTAGTTCATATATATTTAGAATGATAAATATATACACACATATATATTATTTATATGTAAATAAATAATAGAATATGATCTTAAGAAAATATTCAATATTTATACCGTATTATATATTATTTATTATGTGAATAATATAGACTATACATATATTTTATACTATACTGTATATGATATAAATATAATGCATATTCACTATATAGTATATATAGTATATATTATATATTTATCGTATATAACGTAATTATTTCCATTAAAACGTATCTACCAGTACCTAAATAAACACAAACATTACAGTAAACTGTATGTGACGAGTTACCAGTATACTATGTGTATTAATGTATTATAATATATCTTTAGATACTAATGTATTAGATAATAATGTATTAGATACTAATGTATTAGATAATAATGTATTAGATAATAATGTATTAGATAATAATGTATTAGATAATAATGTATTAGATAATAATGTATTAGATAATAATGTAGCCTATCATGTTAGTAATCCATACGTATATTCTACGTGTATCACTTATATGGGATATATTAATAATTTGTGTATACCAATTTGTATACACACATTATATATCATATAATAGATTACATAATATATAGTGCATGTGTGGTTGTAACTCACGGATTTAGGCATGATGGTTTAGGTAAGGGAATTAGTTGTTGAGCGGTTGGTTTTTCGTGAATACTGTTCCGTTTGTTGTTGTTATTTAATTATAATTCATTTATTTTAAAAAATAATTTGTATTTATTATTATTTATAAATATTTATAAATTGAATAGTTTTAATTGTAAACAATGTGTGCAATATTAAATTTTTGTATATAATAGAATTTATTTAAATACTCAGTTGCGTACATTATAATATATATATATTTAGTTTACTTATTAAATATATATATAAACTTTAAACTTTAACTGCCTGTGTGGCTCAGTGGCTAAGGCGTCAGACACACAAGCAGTAGGACATGGGTTCGACCCTCGTCCGGACCATTAATTAATTTTATAAAATGGGTCTTAAAATATTATTTAGAAGTGATCTTATATAATTGTGTATAAATAAATGATCGGCTCTCGTTAAAACCATGGATGCCTTAACATGAGAGCGGCTTCGAAGGGACATTAGAGCCATATATGGTTATAAGTGAAAACTTCATCTAAGTTCCTGGATGGGATGAAAGGACTCCACCAAATATAAAAAAAAAAAAAAATATATATATATGATTATGATATTTTATTAATATAATAGCGAACTCTATTCTCGAATGTGTTTATGAACAATTATATTAAAATGAGCGGTAAATAAATAAATATATATAATAAAAATAAATAAATTTAATAATAAATATCATATAATAATTGTGGTAAGTAAAAATATAATTAAATAAATATGAAATATTTGATATTAAACGAAGAGTATAAATTAATGTTATGTATGATAATATAATAATAGTAATGCATATTAATGAAAATATATAATCAATGAATATATGAATATTACATATATTATTATATTTATATAATAAATTATAAATTATGGTAGTAATTGATTATTTCTATTTTTGAATGTTCAGGATTTCGTCTTATTCTATAAGGTAGGTTGTTCCAAATAATTTCGGCCGAATACTGAATGATCCTCCTCCATGTTGTTTTCTGTATATATTTGTTATTGTCAGTTGGTAAGTGTTTGAATTTTTTAGACTTCTTAAGTTAGGTTTGAAATGTAATAAATCAGTTATGTAGTGCGCAGTACTTTTGTAATATACTGTAGGGGAAAGTAACCTAATACGAACACTTTAATATTAAATGGTCTTAATATTTTATGACTCAATATTTTTATTCAAAAATTACAATATATTAATAGTATATGATTATAGATATTATTGTAATTACATTTTAAAATTGTATTTAATCTTTTAATTCAATAGACAACGGAAGTTTCCGTATTCGGTACCCATGTCCTAATACGGACACCCTGTTTTATAATACGGACACAATATGTACCACTAAATAAATATCTATATCTATATATATTATTGATAAACCAATAAGATAAATTACAATTACATTATTTATAATTAATTTTATGAATAATTTAATCCAATTTAATTAGTTAATAATGTATCTATTTATTTTATTTTATTAATTAATAATACAAGTTAAGTATCTAAATAATAACATTGTATGATATAGCTTCATTGGTAGTATTAATATTATAACACACGCGATTTTTATATTCAGAATAGTAAACACGATTCTCGCTGATTGGTTATAGGGTGTCCGTATTAGGGACTTATATTATCTATTGTATTAATAGTTGATACAAAATATAACAATTATGTATATAATGTTTAGAATGCTTTAGTTTTTAATAATATAGTGTTATATTTTATATTAATATATTTGTATATTCTTGAGAAGGTTTTAAGTTGATATTTTTTTCATAAATTTAAAAACGTAATAAAAAATCTGTTTATCGGATATATTAGCAATAATTTGAATAATTAAAAAATAAAAAATATGTATTTAAACTATTTATATAATTATGAATATTTTATTCAATATAATTTTTTTGTAGGATTTATGATTTCTGAGATACCGAGAGTGTCCGTATTCGAGCTATAACCGTATTCGGCTACTTTCCCCTATGTATAATATTTATTAGTTTAATTCGCATTTTAATTGGTAAAATATTGAAAGATGAAATCAGTGAAGATATAGAACACGTATCGTTTACTAAACATGAGTCTAGTAATGATTTAACTATACGGTTAAGTTGCTGAAGTTTGTATTTAGTTGAGTTAATATGTAGTGAAGAACAGTTGTCGAGTCTAGAAAAAATTAATGGATTAGTTTTAGTAAGAATACTTAATTGAATGTAGGGATTTGCGTATTTTGTATAATTGAATAAGGTTAGTAGTATACTACTATAGTTGTGTTAGTTATGTTATTGATATGTGCAGGCATTGTTAGGTCGTTAGTAATTGTCACTCCTAAATATGTTGTCAAGTTATGTGGAATTAATGCAGTATTTTCAAAATATATTATAGGAAAGTTGAATACATTATTTGTTATGTTTATTCATGTTGTTTTATTTGTATTTAGGTATAAATAATTGGTGGTTATCCAATTGTGTAATTAAATAATACAATTATTCATTCGGGAGTTATTTTCGGAAGAAATAATTATTATATCATCAGCATATAAATGGTATATAATTTCTAGATAATTTAATAATATTTTATATATAGGGATAATATATACAGCAAAAGACCAAGTACAGTTCCCTATAGTACTCCGAATATTATTGGTTTATTTGAAGATGTTGAATCTAGTTTAATGTTATAAGTTATATTTGTAATATTGTCTTTTAGTAGATTTAATGCATTATTGGTAATATTTAGTAGATTTAGTCTTTGTAAAAGTATGTTATGGTGTAATGTGTTAAAAGCTGATGATAAATATAGTAGCATTATTTGCGCAGTGGTATTATTATGAATATTATGTAGGAGGGTATCGGTAACATAGAGTAACGTTTCAATACTATAGGATTTTCTGTATCCAGATTGAAATATATAAAAAAGGTTATTATTATTTAGGTGATTAGTTAATTATTTACTAATTAATCTTTTGAATATTTTAGCTATAATGGGTAATTGTGAGATAGGTCTATAGTTTGATATTTCATTTATGTTCATATATAGATTTTTTTTTAATTCTAGGAATTATAGTGGCTTGTTTGAAATATTGGGATATTTTATTCAGTTTTATATTGACAATTATCTTATTATAGGAGTAATAATTTTTTTAAGTACTGTTATAGGTATGGTATAAAGTATTCAATATGAACTAGTTTGTTTAATTAATGTAGAAATATCATTATCGGTTGGGGTCAAACAATTAGAGAGGATGGTACCGTCGGTGAGTGGTTGATCATGTGAAAATGGGTTTTTGTTGGATAATATCGTAATTCTAGTTTTTATTTTTGATCTAATGCTAACTATTTTAGATGTAAAATAATTGGAAAAATCTTCAGGAGTAAATGGAATATTATTAAAATTGGTGTTAATATTTTTGAATGATAGCGTATATGCAATTTGGAAAGTTTTCCTTGGGTTATTAGTAAATGTAAGTAATTTATTATTATAATATAGATTTTTTAATTGAAGTAAATTGTGACGATAATTAGCTCTAGATATAGTAAATATATTTAAGTTTACGGTATTATTATTGAATTTATAGAGTCTTTATTTGTTCGTGAGATTATTTTTAAGTTTATTTAGATATGCATTATACCATGATTTTTTAGTTATATTTTTAATTGTATTACATTTTATTGGTGCATGTAGATTACTCAATAAAGAGAATAATTTATTAAAGTGTGTTATTTCTTAGATTATATAAGTATTTGCGAAATTAAATGTGGATATATTGTAATTTATTAGATACAGTACCACGTGGTTATATTTAATTGTGATGTTATCAGTATATATGTTGTGGAAGTTTATTTTAGCTTTAATTGTATCGTCAGATATAGTATTGTGGATGGTATGTAAGTTAGTAATAATATTGGAGTTTTGTATCGTAATTATGAGATCCAGTCAAAATCCGAGTACATTATTTAGGAATGTAATATGTTGTTCTTGGTTTAAGGAATTTATAATTCTATTTAGTTAATTTTTATATTAAAATAACCTAGTATAATAGTATTTTCATAATTTAGATTATTTGTATATATAGTAATCTGATAGAAAATTAGTTAAATCAGAATTTGTTGGTCTATATATAACAATATAGTGACAGCTATGGAGTTAGATATTATCTTAAATTTAATGCATTAAGAATCAGTGAAGTCAATCGATTTTATCATTATAGTTTGATAGCATTTTATAATCATTATTCTATAACCACAATCAATCTGTTATCTAAACATGTATAATGATAACAAAACTATATATATAGTCAACGTGGATTGGAGGATTACTAGTTTATGTAGTCCAGGTCCAGGTTTCAATAATACAGATAAAACCTTGTGTAATAGTATATATCATATATAAAATTAAAATATGATTTTTAGTAAAATAACGTGCGTTAATTAAAAGTAAATATGGTAATTTAATGTTATTTATCAGTTGAGTATTATAAAGTAATTGTGGTTGTTTATCAGTAGATTTGAATGTTGCAATGTATGTATTATAAGAATCGGTGTATATGCTATATAAACTATAGTTGCTATATATCTAAGTCTTCAGTTATATAATATATGATTCATCTTTCCAGTTTATTTTATTATTACAAGTAATATTTCAAAGTTCATATATATGTAATCTCGTGTTTAGTACTACCTTATAGTTTTCAATAAGATTCACTTTAGTTGCATAGAAAATAATTTTACCAAGTTTAAATTGTTCGGTAGAAGTATATAGGGCACATATGGACACATAATTGTGAGTATTTTAATTATAGAATATTTGGAGTCTTTAAATGTGTGTGTAAATTTTAAGAATAAATCTCTTGTGAATGAAGAAGTAAATGTAATATATACCATTTTATTAATACATGTAACGGTTGCAATCAAAGTATAGTCAATATTCATGTATACATGAATATTAAATATATTCGAGTACGTTTTTATTTCAGTGGATATGTTCAGTATAGAAATTGGTTGGTCAATATATTGGGGTGTTTACTTCATTGTGGTTAGATAGGTTACTTTGGTTTTAATAGTATTTATTGATTTAGTAAGTATTTCTGAATATAAAATATATATACAATTAAATAAAACACAAGTTGTATACTAATTATATTAATTTATAGTTAATGTTATATATATATATATATATATATATAGAAAGGTAATTTTTACGGTAATTTTTTCGACAAACAGCAAAGTACTTATATCTAAATCTGGTATTTATAATAATAATAATATATGCTTTTAAATAGAGTTAACTCTATTTGACCAATTAGGAATATTATACATACAAATCTATATTCAATAATACTATAATACATACCCGTTTATATATATATATTTGATATTTTTTATTATATTCATCAATAATTGTTTATCATATATATTATTCAAACTATTTCTTTGAAAAAATAAATTCATTTCATATATATATATATATATTAATGAATTATATATTTTCAATATACAATACTATATATATATATATAAAGTAATATATATTGAGTTATATTAATAATTAAAACATATATTGTCATTGATTATTTTAATCATAATAGATAAAAGATCAATTAAATTAATTTAAGTTCAATATAATATATAGGACATATATTATACATATACCTATACTACATAATTATAAGTATAACATTAAGTGAAATGATTAAATATGTTTGAAGCACTGCAGTGATTTTTAAAAGTATTTTAAGGATTGAAAGTGTAGGAAAATTCCAAAAATAATTATTTTGTTTTTAATTGTATATGAAAATAAACTTGTTATTATTTTATTTTGGTGGAGTCCTTCCATCCCATCCATGAACTTAGATTAAATCTGCAATTATAACCATACGGTTCTAATTTCCCTTTGAATCCACTATCGTGTTAAAGCATCATGGTTTTAATGAGAGCCGATACTTTATTTATATACAATTATATAAGATCACATAACTAATATTTTAAGACCTATTTTAATAATCCGGGCGGGGATTTTACCCGTGTCATACTGCTTGTGTAACTAATAAAATACATCTCCTGATTTATACTAAATAAACGGGGTTATGGTGTAATTATTATGAACAAATCTGTTTTATATATTGGACAAAATTCAAAAATGGGGGGGGGGGTTATTATCTACAAAATATACACTACACATGGTACTGGGGTGAAGTATATGTTGGAATTATTAATGTTATAATTCAATATATATAATTATATGTATTGCAAATTAATAGCAGTAGATATTTTAAGCTACTGTAATAACACTAAATTAATTTGTTATCTTAGTAAATAGCTTATTATATAATTTTATTTAATTTTTGTATTCAATAAATAAATTAAGAGTCCGTATTCGTTACCCATGTCCGAATACGGACTCTTAATACCCTGTGTTATAATACAGTCTGTATTATAACACAGGGTGTCTGGATTCGGACATGGGTATTATACATATACCCTATATACCACTAGATAATATATATATTATTGATGAACCAATGAGATAAATTTCAATTACATTATTTATAATTCTTTTTATGAATAATTTAATATAATTTAATTAGCAATTAATTTATTAATTTTTTAATTTTATTAATTAATAATACAATTTAAGTATCTAAATAATAACATTTTTATATGTATCTTCATTAGTGATATTATAACGCACGCAATTTTTATGAAAATCAGAATAGTTTACACGCTGCGCACTAATTGATTATAGCGTGTCCGTATTAAGACATATAGAGTGTCCGTATTAGTGACTTATATGACCTATAGATATATGCTTATAACTTAATTAATATTTTGATAACAAATATAGCAATTATGTATATAAAGTTTACAATGCTTTAGTTTGTAATAATATATTTATTATTGTCATGTTTTATATCGATATATTTGTATATTCTTGAGAATATTTTAAGTTGACATTTTTTTTCATAAATTTAAAAACGTAATAAAAAAATCAGTTTATTGGATATGTCATCACTATTTTGAATAATTTAAAAATAAACTATTTAAAAATAGATAAATTATATATTTATGAATATTTTATTCATTAAACATTTTTTTGTAGGATTTATGGTTTCTGAGATACCGAGAATGTCCGTATTCGGCCACTGTCCGTATTCGGTTATTTTACCCTATAGTATACTATATAATCTAACTCTAGCTAACTCTAGCTAACTCTAGCTAATTCTAGCTAACTCTAGCTAACTTTAGCTAACTCTAGCTAACTCTAGCTAACTCTAGCTAACTCTAGCTAACTCTAGCTAACTCTAGCTAACTCTAGCTAACTCTAGCTAACTCTAGCTAACTCTAGCTAACTCTAGCTAACTCTAGCTAACTCTAGCTAACTCTAGCTAATTCTAGCTAATTCTAGCTAACTTTAGCTAACTCTAGCTAACTCTAGCTAACTCTAGGTAACTTTAGCTAACTCTAGCTAACTCTAGGTAACTCTAGATAATTCTAGCTAACTTTATCTAACTCTAGCTAACTCTAGCTAACTCTAGCTAACTCTAGCTAACTCTAGCTAACTCTAGCTAACTCTAGCTAACTCTAGCTAACTCTAGCTAACTCTAGGTAACTTTAGCTAACTCTAGCTAACTCTAGGTAACTCTAGATAATTCTAGCTAACTTTAGCTATTATATTTGTAGGATTTATGGTTTCTGAGATACCGAGAATGTCCGTATTCGGCCACTGTCCGTATTCGGTTATTTTACCCTATAGTATACTATATAATCTAACTCTAGCTAACTCTAGCTAACTCTAGCTAATTCTAGCTAACTCTAGCTAACTTTAGCTAACTCTAGCTAACTCTAGCTAACTCTAGCTAACTCTAGCTAACTCTAGCTAACTCTAGCTAACTCTAGCTAACTCTAGCTAACTCTAGCTAACTCTAGCTAACTCTAGCTAACTCTAGCTAACTCTAGCTAACTCTAGCTAATTCTAGCTAATTCTAGCTAACTTTAGCTAACTCTAGCTAACTCTAGCTAACTTTAGCTAACTCTGGTAACTCTAGGTAATTCTAGCTAACTTTAGCTAACTCTAGCTAACTCTAGCTAACTCTAGCTAACTCTAGCTAACTTTAGCTAACTCTAGCTAACTCTAGCTAACTCTAGCTAACTCTAGCTAACTCTAGCTAACTCTAGCTAACTCTAGGTAACTTTAGCTAACTCTAGCTAACTCTAGGTAATTCTAGCTAACTTTAGCTATTATATTTGTAGGATTTATGGTTTCTGAGATACCGAGAATGTCCGTATTCGGCCACTGTCCGTATTCGGTTATTTTACCCTATAGTATACTATATATAGTTGTTATACTATATTATAACACACAATTATACTAACATACACACACATACACATACACACATATACACACGTGTTCCTATAGCCATCGCTATGCACATAACCCATGGGTAGTACACACGAGTTCATCTATCTACTGATACTGATGATTTATTAATGGCGGCTACTCGGTTGTCATAGTTACGCCGTAAACAAAGACTAGCACTTCGATACCTACCTTTGTTAGCTGTCGATAGTTATGTAACCAATCTCGGTAATCAGCTAGCTTTGTCTCGTGTCTACCACATAGCTATCCGTATTGTCTATAGTAATACTGTACTTGTGTATATAAGTAGTGTATAATGTCTTCTTCGACCTTCTTGGGGTAATTATTCAATTTAATATATATTGTTATATATATATATATATAAATATATTAAAATTTATTAAAATATGTTATTTTTATTTTTTCTTCAAGTTAATTTACAGTAATTATATTCTCACATTTAAATCATATTATAAAGGCCACACATTTATTTATACGTTTAAATTTATAAACAAAAAATAATATATATATATGTTTTTATAAATTAAACCGTAACCATAACTTTATATGATATATCCTACATATAATTGTATTTAATACATATTTTTATTAATATCCACGATAATTAATTTCTTCTTAATAATGTAATTAAGGTAATTTGTAGTTTTGATTAGAGATTTATTAGAAATCTATTCAGAATAATTTAAAAATTAAATTGATATTACTTATATATTATTATACTAACTGCATATATGTATTCATATATTACATATATCCAACATATATATATATAAGTATATTATATATATTTTATATATAATGTTTATACACAGTAAAAAGAAACGTTTTATGTGAAAATTCGCTCCACAGGACTTTCAACTGTACATTTTACTGTGTATACGGCTATTATAGAGGACCATTAATATACATATAAACAATGGCACTCTAAATCTATGAAGGATATTGTATTATTTTAAAATATATATCATAAATTTATATATCCTACTTATATACACAATGTGTTCTTTCCAGAGCTATATATTTCTGTGTATATACTGGGATATTTGGGATATCCCAGCTACTCACATTAGGAAGAGCCCTAATTCCGTTATTCTTATATAAGATGTTATACATAATGTATAATACATTATATAAGTTATTAATATAATTATAATATAATGTATTCAACGAATTATAACTATATATATATATATATATATATATATATACTATAGTTATCTCCTTTATCTTGAAGCTAAAGGAGGCCATGGTAATACATATCCATAGGATACATATATATATTAATAATTATTTTAATCCTAATTGGTGTTTCCCCATATATATATATGTGCATGTTATTTTTTTATTTACAACCAGTAATTTTAATATGTGTATTCAAAATTCCTACTTTTAAACGTTTAAATACATATAAAGCACCGCGAGAATATAAAAAGGACACAACATATAATAACCTATATTATTAATAATTTCACTACTTTGTATATTTATAATAATTACAAAATGTATACTTTTGTTAATTTATAGATTATCATAATGTAATTATTTAAATTATTATAATAATTATATATTCAAATTTTCATACTTATCATAATTATAATTACAATATAATATTAAGATAAAAAGTAATATTAAACTAACTAATAATGTATATATATATAATATATATATATATATTAAAATAATATATATATATATATATATATATATATATATATATATATATATATATATATTATAGATAGGATTACAAATATATTATAATATTTAATATTACAATATAATTGTAATCCAATATATATAATATTATATATATATATACATTATTAGTTAGTTTAATATTACTTTTTTCTTCATATTATCGTTATAATACAACGTATAGAAGTTTACACAGAATAACGGCAACATCATGTTGAACATCATAAATAAGATTTATTATTTCATGTTGTAAAGCATGAAATAATGGAGAAGTTAATAAACAAATGTGTTTGTTTTTACGAAAACTTCCCCAATCATCATATTCTAGATAAGTTAGATTCTCATGAGTAACAAAATGTAAATATAAATAAATAAGATGTATACATAAAGAATAAAAATATGTATCAATAAGTCAAGTTAAAAATAAATTATGTAAAGAATAAAAAATATGTATCAATAAGTCAAGTTAAAAATAAATTATGTAAAGAATAAAAAATATGTATCAATAAGTCAAGTGTAAAAATAAAAGATGTAAAGTTATATAAAAAAAATCACAAAAACGAGTTGAATTCTGAATGCCGAACTATAAAATGAATAGAATAGCTAAACAATATATATGAAAAAAAATAAAAACTAAAACAAGCTAGATGAAGGTTTAATAAATAATACCAGTAAAAAAAATAAAATTAGATAATCAATTGTTTAATTGATTTAATTCAATTGTTCAATTGTTTTCATATTTTGATAAAAGATGTTTTTTTAATATGTTTTTAAAGTTTTTTATATAATTTTTGTGAATAATAATTTATTTAGACATAAATTATTCCATGATTTAGGGCGATCCATGATGATTATGCATATATGCATATCATAATGATATTCAACATCATATTGAACATGTATATATATATATATTATATAATATATATATATATATAATAGAATATATATATATATAAATGAATTAATGAAATCAGTTTATAGACATACTATATACGACGTGTATCCAGTCAAAACCTACTTTTTCTAAAACATGAATTTATCTTTATAGTCAAAAAATCTAGGTTGTTTTTTAAAAAGATTGTGTTTTCCTTTTTTTAATAGAATACATCAACATATTTATATTTAAAATATTGATTATAATATATATTGTGGTTTTTTCAAATTGTTAAATAAATAAAATGTATGTTCAAAAATGTGCAATCAAATTAATCCATTTCAATAATCAATAAAATTATAATATATATTCTATTTAATTATTTATATATGAAATTAAATATTATATAATAATGTTAGTAACATATACTATTAACATATCTATCTCGCACGACATCACACCTCACTAGAGAGATACCAGAGGTTTCTGTTTACGATGATGACGTGTTTACTAAAGGTTCCTCCCGTACTTCCGGTGACATCTCACTACTACCGACTATATTGAAACAGCCACCGAGTAAAGATGAATATGATACTGATATCGATATACCAGGTTTAAATTAATACAGAGTTCAATATACATTAATTCGAATGGACATTAAAGCAATATATCTACAAGTGAAAACTGTACAGTTTTAAAACTTAGATACGTATCTAAGGTTTTGGGTGGGATTAAAGGACTCCACCAAAATAACAATAACAATAACAATATATATATATATATATTACGATGAATTCAGAAATAATATGAGATACAACAAGCATACAATATGAAAACTATAGTTATGATATTGTTTTAATACTTCGTTACTATTATATTTGCCTCTAACTCATTGAAATATTATATTATATAAATATGTAAAAATACAATCAATATATAACCAAAGAAAGTAATAGGATATTTGTATTGGTCTATATTAATAAATATATCATATAATTGTAATATATTACGTTGATGCTAATAACTTGATAAGTTTTAAAAAGTATTTATACATTCCTTGAATATTTGTAATATTTGATATCCTAATCTAAACACAGTATAGTATACATAATTAATAAGTATCACCTATTTAGATTGTTCCGTTCCATCGGAGAATGAGATAGGTCGTACGGTATACAGACAAGCTTGTCGCAAGCTTCAGATATCCGAGAGTAGGTATGTCTCCAAGGCACTGGGTACCAGACATATCCGGCTGAAGTATCGCAATCTAGGTCCTAGTTCTATTATAGCGTTGACCTCTGCTCTCAAGGTCATTACGAGTACTAATAATACAAGTGTATATGATGGAATAGCTTATAGGCTCGCTATAGAAGTATGTAGGTACTACTATACGCGATGTTTAATTATTTATTTTAATGTAATGAAATAGATTGCAGGAATGATTGCTATTAATTTAGTGTAAATTAACGGTTTTGGTTATATCTTTTCAATATATAAATATAAATTATATATATATATATATATATATATATATATATATTATATATATATATAATAATAATTATTATTTCTTAGAAGATGTTTTTTTTCTATAATATAATAGATTTAAATAAAATATTCACTTCTTACATCTTCTAAATTGCTCCAAAATAATACTATTCTCTTCTCTATGGTTGTTGCTAAGGTCATAAGTTATATTTATATAACTTAAAGATAACTCTATATATATAATTAAGTAGAATTATCTTTAAAGTCATCATAATAATGTTTTCATAACATGATAAATCATATCATATATATAGCAATCATATGTATGATATATATCATATCATACATATATCAATCATAGAGATAACATATTACTCAACCCTTATCTCCTCCTACAACAACAACAACAACAACAACACCGCTATCACATGACCTTACAGGAGAACACAATAGTGGAGACTGTAGATTTGGAAGAGAACGGACTGAATGAAGATGCTGCGCTGTATTTCCTATACATGCTGCGCTATAACAATTACATCACTAGTGTGGTTAGTATGACGTAATAACTGTAAGTATGGTGTCATAACAGTAGGTATTACGTAAGAGTTAGCAGTGTTACCGTTACTACACTAACTGGTGAGAAGCGTATATAAATATATTTATAATATTTATATACACACACACATATATATATATATAGTTAAAAATTATAAAGTATATATATATATATATAATGAATATCATTAAATATAATAAAGCATATATATATATGCTATATATATGCTATATATATTTTAAATTAATACCATTATATTATTATATATTTAATATATATATTATATATATATATATATATATTATGACTAATATTTTAATAAATAATGAATGTCCAATAGAATCTATCTTCGAATTTTCTTGGGTCGAAAATCGCATTGCCAATCGGAAATTTGCTTAGATTTGATTTGTGTATAACATATTTAAATTTAACTAGTTAGTATGTGATGATATTAATGCATGTATATTCTATATATGAATATTCAGTTACAAGCGTATAACATATATGTTATATAAACGATTACATAGTATATAAAATAATTATACTTACACAATAGCCAATATAACCTATACATATGGTGATTATATAATATATGAAGTTACATAACACAATGGTTACATAACAATACAGATACCGGATTACGAGATGAAGACGCACAGTTTCTAGCTTCCGGTCTGAAATGTAACGACCGACTAGTTCACCTTATCCTCGCCAGGAACTCTTTCAGCATCTCCGGAGGAATCCAACTCGGAAGAATGCTAAGTAAGTACTACCTTGTTAGTTGAACACGCGTATTATTATTATGTATGTACTTCAACGTATTATCATTATCTTATTATTATATTCGTGCCTAACAGGCGAAGTATACATGGACCTATTTTAGTGCATAATAAACCGTATTTCATCATTATCATAATATCTTACAAAACCTTTATTTGCTATCTCTCAGAACGAAAGTTCTATGATTCATACATTAACTCACACCTTTATATCCTTCACTACGGTGTCCCCCATAGCCCGATTCTAGATCACTATTATCAAAATATCATCAACTTCGTCTCTAGAAGTGAACATTGGCCTTGAAGTATTCGATATCAGCTGGAATAACATTCGATATAAAGGGGCAGTTACTCTATGCGATGGGGTCAAGGTATTCCATTCACTGTTGAATCACATTCTGTAATATAATATTAATATTAATATATTAACTATTTGGTTAATCAGTTCTGTAATGTATCTGACACTAAATCTGTATGACTTGGAACCAAGAATTATCCGGACTAATATCATAAGGCTTAACATTATATTTAGAAATTATCTATATATTTGGTATACCAAACATTACCGGCTCCTATTAAAAATATGGCTACAATAACACGATAGCGGCTTCGAGGGGAAATTGTAGCCTTATGATTATACGTGAAAACTTCATCTAATTTTCTGGATGGGTGAAAGGACTCCATCACAATAATATATATATATATATATATATATATATATATATATATACATAATTAAGGCAGAATAGCACATACCTATAATACTGCCATTGTGTAGAATAACTCCACCCTAACTGTGCTGGATGTGTCGTGGAATGGATTCGGGTACGACGGATCTCTAGCAGTGTGTACTATGCTGAAGTCTAACACCACACTGAAAAGGTTTGGGCATGAACACCTTCAGCATACATGCATGCGCGTATACATACATACTGATAGAATAATAGTAGTAAAGGTAGGACAGAGTCTACTGCCTGTGTATCTCAGTTGGCTAAGGTTTCTGATACACAAGCAGTAGGACGAGGGTTCAAGCCTCGTCCGGACCATTAAATATGTCTTAACATATTATTTTAGGGTGATCTTATATAATTTTGTATAAATAAATTATTGACTCTCGTTAAAACTATGGATGCCTTAACATGAGAGCGGTTTCGAAGGTACATTATAGCCATATATGGTTATAAGTGTAAACTTCATATAAGTTCCTGGATATTATGAAAGAATTCCACTAATATAAAATAATAATAATAACTTAATGGATTGTTGGAAACTGAGATTTTACGATAGATTGTTTTTATTTTATTGTATTATATATTGGTAGTACATATTTTAATATATATGCGAATATGTATATATAGTGTAGTTATAATCGGTAATAACAAATCCATTCCCATCTGTTAAAATATAGAAATGTATATATTTCTAATAATAGAATTTAATTAATAAATATTTATCCATGCATTAATAATATAACATTAGTCATATCAATGGTAAACTTTAGGCATTTAGTTAATCTGACTTTCATTTACAGATTGAACTTGTCCTACAATCGTATTGGATATCATTGTGCCAAGTTAATAGCCAAGGGTTTAGCGGCGAATCAAGTTCTAGAAGAATTGAAAGTTTGTTAATTAAGGAGAGGCACCATTGCATCTATTTATATGTACATAGATGGTCAAATACATATGTACATTCATAAGAGTGTGGACTATTAAATATATTTAAATTCATCAGATTTCTGTAGATATATATTAGATATTCATATATCTATGTATTTATATCTTATTAATATTGGAGAACCATTTCTAATATATAATATAATTCGTATGTAATAATAAACAGAAACATTTTATTTTATTTTTTCCATAATTTCCATAGAAATATTAATCTATTAGTGCAAATTATATTTATGATAATATCTAGTTATAATTATATTCATAATTATGTTAGTTATATATAACATCAACATATATTATTTTAGCTTTTATATTATTTAAGAATAACTCAATATATAGAAGTTGTATAAAATAATGATTGTGAGTAAAAAGTATCTACAATTATACTAACAAAAAATATGTTTCTAATACAAATAAAAATAATGTACACAATACATTTATTTTTAATACAGAAATATATATTTATGGCATTTTAAAATATATATTACATAAATATATATTATAATTTATTGACAGATACTTAAAAATATATTATAAAATAGTAGTATGTAATGTATATTAATTTTTGTTTTATTTTGATTGTATCTTAGCACGAAACCCTCCAATTCGTAATAATAATGTATAGTTTAATAAATAATAATTATAATACTCGCAGTAACTAAAAACTAAATAAATTTTAAAATGTATAATTAGAATTATAAGTGCAACATTACTAATACATTACATTTAAACAATAGATAAGTCACAATCCGTTAACAATGACTGGATGTCTGGACATTCTTAAAGCGATAAGTCAAGGTGAAAGTTCTATCAATCATCTAGAGCTAAAGGTTGAACCTATCTCTCGTGTGTGTACGGATAGAATGAAGTATATATTTATATATATATATATATATATATATATATATATATATATATATTATATATACTATATTTCATCTCTCGTGTATGTGGCAATGACTATAATATATTAGACATTTACAGATTTTATTTTGTAATTATTTAAATTTTCACCGAGTAATGTATATAAAGTATAATTTTACTTAGTATTATAATACTTTATTGGGGTATATTGTATATATCTATTTAGGAATGAATATTAATGTTTTAATATTCAATATTTTTATGAGTATTTAATATTTATTGTATTTTATTTGAGATGTATATTCAATCTATTACAATGTATAGATAAACATAACCTATACCTATATCATAAATAGTGAATTTTTAATAAATACTATTTTATAAAAATTATCAATAATATAATTATACTATGTGTACAATAAACGATCAACTACTTCTCCCCACCGATTACATAACATTACGTAACCCCTATCTCGCGTAGGGGATAGTTGTGAACAAGAAGCTGGTGTACATCGCCGAGACAATAGCTAGGGACAGAGAGTTCCTGATTGTTCACGACAGACAGGTGTCTAGTGAAGATGTTATAGGCCGCAGTTCAGGTTACGTATCGTTATCTATCGACGTGTGTGTATACAACATGGGTAGATAGGCAGGGTTAAGGTGTCAGACACACAAGTAGTAGGACGCAGGTTAAAGCCTCGTCCGGACAATTAAAATATGTCTAAAATAGCATTTAGAGATAATCTTATATAATTGTGTATACGAATTGTATATAATTATATAATTATCAGCTATCATTTAAAATGTGATGCATTAACCTGAAAGCGGTTTCGAATGGAGTGCTCTTTAGGTTTAAGTACAAACTTCATTGTAGTTCATGTAGAAGATGAAAGGATTCCACCAACATAACAATAACAATATATAATCAAATATTACAAAATTAAATTTTCAATTAATATTAATAATATATTTGTACATATATCGTATTCTTTTAGAAGTTCATAATGTTTAAATTATAATACAATATACACTATATTTGTATACATCACTTATACATAACACTTGTACACTACACTTGTACATATCAGTTGTACATAACACTTGTATATATCACTTGTACACTAAACTTGTACACATAACTTGCGTACATAACACTTGTATACATCGTCACTAGACATACCGAGATGGGACCCACTGAAACTGTTGGTACAGTTCCTCTCCGACAAGTCCATCAGACCTATTGATCTGTTCAGACAGTTCGACACAGACAATAAGAAGATGGTTTCCAAGGAACACTTCATTAGGGGATTAAAGGTTTACACATGTAAGATGTTAGACTGATGACTCATATTTGTAGACTTATTTAGTCGCTTAATATATTTGCAATGAGTAAGTTTTAAAGATTTCTGATTTTAAATATATATATACATATATATACATGTATATTGAATATAAATATATATATATATATATATATATATATATATATATATATATATTATATTAGAAGAATAAAGTCCTACGTAAACATTTGACTATTATCATTACTCATGTCTTATAGTGAAGTTAAAAGTTAATACTTAAATTAAAGGCATATTTTAGTGTACTGTAATATATCTGGATATATTACATAATATAGTGGTAACACTGAAGAACAGTGGGTATTTGTGAATATTCATCAGGTTATTCTCCTATCATAACATATATAAATGTCCGAATAAATTAATAAAGAGATGAAGATATGAAGTTTATTGTAATAAAGCAAAGCAAAACTACACGAAACGAAAAATAATTGATATAAATGTGCCGAATAAATAAATACTACTGATATATAACATAAGATTGAGAGCATCCCATGAAAGTGATCAATAATGTATACACATAACATATAATACACTACTAGGTAAGGGTTACAGGGATGGTCAGATACATATAGGATGGATCAGTTCCCTAGGGATGAGGGCAGTCGTTGTAAGATGGATTGATATCTGCAAAATTCTAGAGACAAACATACACAAAAAGCAGCTTAAAATGACACGAATACAATGACAGAATACAAATATATGTAATAGGCTAATGCAGACAAAATATAATTAAAAATTTATAAATAAATGTATTATTTACATTAACTCATTACATATAATGATAATGTATAAAACATATATTATACTTAATTTAATATTATGTACTAAGATAGGTATTATTAGAATTGTAAATTAATACATAAATGTAATTTGTTATTTTATTATAAACTACAACTGCTACATATTCATTAATTGTAATAGAAAGCTCACGTTCCTTTAAATGATAGAGAAATTGATATGGTGTCAGACAAATTATATTCTTCAAAGCATTCGAAAATAAATTATCCGTTAGTATATAATTATTTAAATATAATATATATATATATATATATATATATATATATATATATATATATATATATATATCTGTTTATATACACCATATATATTACCTATACTTATAATTACTATCAGGGGAAATTTATATATTAATTATTAATCAATTACAACATTTAATTAATACATTGCAGTCGACTTATGGAAGGATTTAAAGAACAGATGTCAATAAATAGAGAACAGGAGAAGAGAAAAAAGAATGAAGAAAAAAAAGTAAATATATTAGAATATTTTTCTAAAATGACTTTAGGGCAGATACGACATTCGTTTACTTTACATGTAAAAAATATAAAAATATGCTATTTTTAGAAATCTGATAACTTTTTCAATATCATTTTTTTCTTTTAATATACAAATATAATATATGTGTACTTTTTTAATTCTACTTATTAATATGAAATATACATGTCTATAAAATATTACACACAAATTTGAAAAAAAAAATATGTTTAAACAAATAATTATTACCTACTTATTTGCAAATATATAAATTTCATATAAAATATTTGAAAATCCTAATAAAATAATTCAATATTAAAAGTTATCATAGTATATATCAGCACAACTTTTAAAAAATTAATTATTAAGAGTTTAAAAATTAGAATAATTTATTTCTTTTAATTTCTTAAATAAATCTTATCTGTAATAATTTTTTTAATGCGACGTTTTCAATTGATAAATAACACCACCTATCCATTATATTTGAATACCAAAATAAACAAGTTATAATATAATCTTTCAATTTAAAAATCGATATAATAATGAATTATTATTATAAATTATAATCTAATTAAATATTTTATTTTATTTTTTCTAGTTTAGTCGTATTTTAAAGTATATATTTAAGGCAGTTATATTTCAATTTTGAATATAATTTTAATGTCATTTAAACATAACATTTAAAATATTATAATTTTACATTAATACAAAATTGAAAATAATTTGTTTACTCAAAAATATGTGTCATGTGCCCCTTATTGAAAATAATATATTACTGAATGATATGTTAATATAATATACAACTTTAAACTAAATATCACTTATAATATAAATAGAATATTACAATGTATATAAAATATTATATATACGTATATATATAATATATTAATATAACATATATATTCTACACAAGGGTTTACATTATGTACACTTATATAGAAGGACATTACACATATTAAGATATATATTCGCAATACAATCACGTAGATAATCGAAGACCACAAGAGGATATTAAAGTTACAACTACCTCCTATAACCGATGCACTGGACGCTGATATTAACAGTGACGGTCACTCTACGAAACCCTCCATGGATAAGTCTAGATCTGCCTCCATAATATCTCCAGGATTATCTTCTTTAGGTTACCCCCTTGTATTAATACTACACAATGCTATCGGAGGATTCTCCACCATTTTAAACTAGAGTTAAAATATTTAAATGAATACCTGGTAAATATAATATCCCATTAATGTTTAATACTTAATTTATATATGAAAAATCGATACTAGTATTGAATAGTTAAATATATATTATTGTAAATGTGTTTTTCAATAGTATACTAGGAATCTATTAGGTACATTTAAACTTTAGCACATTTCTTTCATAGATAAAGAAAGAATTGTATCCACCAAACGAAAATTATCGACCCAACTTACTAGAAAATTAAGTTTACTTTCTTTGAAAACTAAAAGTAAATTCGAAGAAGATGATGCTACGGATGAAATACAAAAATCTTGGTATTATGTAATAGCATGTATTATGCAATAGCATATCCATTAATTATGTTAATATTTATTTAGTTTAATCATAGTAATAAACATAATATTAAAATTTACTTTTAATCTTGTGTAATTAAGAGAATATGTATAACTGTTGATCCGAAGAAATACAACCATTTAATTTAAACGATCATCTTAATAAAATACGATAATTTTCTCATTGAAAGATTAACCCATACATAGTGAAAATCTGCCACTAACACTAGACTCCTGTGATAACAGTTCGCCGATGATGGGTGCGATGAACTGGCCCGCTCAGTCGAACCTAAAGATGATAGCGCCCTTGAACGCTCAATCCATGACCTCTACGTTTCAAAATGATCGTAGAATGAGAATTCTTCACGAAAATCAATCTACAAACGTCAAGCGGAAACGAAAGAAGAAGAAAAGTAATAAATAAGTTATATATTTGATATAATATTACATATATATATATATATATAAATGATGTATGATATATGTTTTATAGCACATAACGTGTTAATAACTGTGTATTTTAATACAATTATTGATTACAATTATTTACTCGATTAATATTTCTGTAATAAAATTAAAAATGAAATATAAATTAATATCTTCGTTAATTAATAAAACTAACTTTAAATTGTTCTTTACATTGGAAAAACACACATAATGTATCTCCTATATAAATTAAAATTGAATATATTAAATTCTCGTTACTTTTAAAAACTGTATATATATATTAATATATATTTCATTTATAATACAGTATTAGTTATATAAACATGTAACATATAATAATATATATTAACTATACTTTTAGATATTTATTTGATAATACATTGAATGATACCCTTATTTAATATTCATCTTATATTTATTGACATAAATTATCTGATATGTAAAGTAATATATAAAGAGAATGATTTTTTCCGTGTGTGCAGTTATTTCCAGCTGTTATTGGGGTCATGTATTAGGTTCCGTTTACAGAGTTACTTGTTTCTTCTTTGACGACTATTATAAATTGTAATGAATAATTATAAAAATAATTTAAATATTTATTTACAACTTCTCCATAAATTACAATATAATATTACTGATATTTATAACGAGTGTGAGATATATAAGCTATAACTAACAATACTAATATAACAATGAACTCTATAATAGATTTTTATCTAATTATATACAACATATTTAACACAATACGAAGGTATATTATCTATAATAAGAAATCAATAGAACACCCATATACTTTACATTAATTATATGATATTATTGATATTATTGCCGATATTATCCTTCTCACTAATATAAGAGTGTGACATGTGTTAACTTTAATATAATGTTTACTTTGTATAATAGAGGATTATATTTTAAAGATGTAAAATTATTTTCTTTAATCCTTTTCTTTTTAATTCGTATGATGTGATATAATTTATTTCAAAACTAATATTGAATATATTTAAATATAAATATTTATCTATTTAGATGTATATATATATATATTATTGAAACTTTTTCAATACATAATTATATTTTTGTACACATATATGAATACTATTAATTATTATCTATTTATACAGTATTAGGTGGGAATATCAAATGAATTATAATTGTGTTTAATTGTATTATAATCTATAATTCACTTCAAATCATACTAATTAATATAAACATAAAACATGAATACTATTGAAATTTCTAAATGAGACATTCAATTAAAAATAGATATACAAATATTATTATTATTTCAAATATCTCATTATATCGGCTATATATAAATACATATACACACACATGCATGTACGCAATATTGTTTCTATAATTATCCTGGTATTGTCTAATACTAATAATATATATATATATATATATATATATATATATATTGATATACTTTACTATACTACTATATACATATGGAATACATTATAAGAACGCATCACCGAGTGCATACGAACACAGAAGAAGTGGACAGAGACATATGCAGAACACTGTCCACATCACCACCCATATAGCCCGACTCTCCCCCTCCCACGCACTTATCGTTAGCCAGTTGGGCGGCGCTGGACAGAGAGCCTATGTCCATGGGGATGACATCACCTCCGGCCGACTCATTAGCTAAAGACTCCAGTGTCTGTCTGTCCGAGATCATCTTCAGCGTCCTCTCTACGCTGTCCACTACCTGGTCATCTATGTGACGCTCGTCGTGTTCCATCTGAAGGTCAGGGGTCGGGGGTTAGAGGTTATACGGGGTCAGCGTTGCGGTGATATAATACGTTATTTATGAAACTTGTATAGAGTTTCAATGTATTCAGTTATATTATTACAATGTATTTAGTATATAGTATACAATACTATATATAATAGCTGAAGAATAAGTACTATAGAGATAAGGTAGACTGTAGATCACATAATTTTTGAATAAATTAATATTAATGGAAATATATAGATAGAGTAATTATGTAAAAACTTCATAGATAATAAGGAGATCGATGAAGTGTAACATAGAGCATAATAGAATATTACAAATAACAGATATAAACAATTCATATCTATACTGGTAGGTATATTTAGTATGTAAGGAATGAAATAAGACCAAGCAATATTTGGAGTGGACAGGAAAATTTACTGGCAAGTTATTAGAATCAGTAATGCACAAATGTAAATGGGGAAAATATGTTAGGTGTGTAAGTCTATCCTATACTATATGTGTAAATATAATTTTACAATCTATTAAAGTTATTCTTGTACATATATAAATATATTTATATATATATATATATATATATAAATTAGTTATTGCAGTTACCGCTATATCATTCGTGTTCTGTCTCTCTTATTGAACGGTCGTGTTTTCAATTTTACATTTTACATTTAATTTCTATAAAATCAATTCAAGATAAGTGAACAATAGCTTATTTTATTTTAGAATTATTTATTCAATTCATTACATTCCATATTATATTCTGTTTATATATTATAAATATTTGTTTGTATATATGTATTGATTTTGTTTATACATGATGAATATTTTTCCAGTATGTATATATTAAATTAATTATTAAAGTAATTATTAATATATTATATCTTCATTAGTATAATTATAACTTACATTTATATTATATATTTTTAATAATATACATACATAAATAGTATTAAAAACTAATTGTACGCTTCACTGATTTATTCTAGTTTAATTTATTTACATTTTTATATTGGTTCATTTTTTTATAGTTACGTATTATAGTTATTTCTTCATTATATTTATATATTATACTATATAGCTTCTTAAATTTATATTATATAATTATATAACTATTGGTATACATATTATCTTTAAATATTGATATTTAAATAATATTAATTATTGATTATTACTATGTCTCCAATTTCTAATGATAAACTATATAAATTAATTCAAGATTTATCAGATAAAATTAATAAATTAAATGATAAAGTTGATTAGCAGACAAATATAATTTTAAATTTAACAAAGGAAAACACTATATTTAAAGAAACAATTAGTAATAGTCAAATAAAAAATAATAATAGTATTGATATAGATACAATAACTAATACACTTAAGGATATAGAGAATAATAAAGATATTGCTAATAATATAATTTTTACCAATACAAATACAGATTTTAATTTAAAAACTGATTTTAATAATACTAATAGTTTTACGGATTTTATAAATAAAAAATTGGATACAAAGTTATCATATAATAATATTTTAAATATACATAAATTAAATACTAATAACAATACAAAATCTGAAACTGATGATGTATTAGATGATATAGAGTGTACTAAATATATAATTAAGTTAGATAGTTTAGAGACAAAATTAAAAATATTTAAAAATAAAAATAAACTATTTGACACTAAAATATATATAAGCCAGCAATTAAATTTCAATACACATAACATATTTTATAAAACTAGACAATTGAGAAAAGCAGGAAAAATAAATAAAACCTGGATTTATAAAGATACTGTATATATTAATACAAATAAAGAAGATTTAAAATCAATAATCTCAATCAATAATATTAATCAATTGGATAAATATTAATCAAATTAAATAAAATTAAAATATATTGTCTATATATATATATATATATATATATTTTTTATTTTTATTATTTTTTCTCTTCATTACTATTTTGCATTTATACTTTATATTTAATTTATAAAATTTATATTTGTAAACATAATCTTTAACTAACTTCAGGCTTATTCAGTATTGCATTTTTAACAATATTATATAATAACACATAACATTAATTACATACACAAGTATTAAAAGTTTATACAGTTTTTATAGTTTTATTTAATTTTCAGTCATTTCAGGTTTATTCAGTATTACATTTTTACCAATATTATATAATACCATTTACATTTTATTGAATTTACATACAAGTATTATAATTTAAAAGTATATAGTTTTTATAGTTTTATTATATTTTATTCAATTCAGGTTTATTTTTATACTTTATATTTTATAGTTTCAGGCTTATTCAGTATTGCATTTTTTCATCATTATATATCTTTTAATTTAGTTCTATTTAATTTATTTGTTTAGCTTCCATTGTTTTTTTTACATATCGTTTTCTTCTCTATTTATATATTAGTTATGCAATTTAGTTCACCATCAATTAATAAAGTCTTAACTTATAATTACATTCCTGACGAACTAAAATGCGATTCTAATATAATCGATAATATAAATAAAACTTTTTTACAGTGTAAATATTATGATAATTTATCAAATTTAAATATATGTCGTAAATTATCTATTATTCATTTTAATGCTCGGAGTATTCCTAAAAATTTCGATTATATTACTGATTACTTTTTATATTTAAAAATAAACTTTATGATTATTGTAATAACTGAATCATGGCTAACTACATCTAATAAACACTTATTTAATATTCCTAATTATTCATCTGAACATATAGTAAGAAATAATAAGCGTGGAGGTGGAGTTTCCATTTTCATTAATAATAATATTAAATATAAATTAATTGATAATTTATCATTATCTGTCAATGATGCTTATGATATGATTACGATCTCATTTATATACGAACATATTAATTATTTACTATCAGGTATATATAAAGCACCTATATTTAATATAATTGAATTTACTGATATTATATATAATACATTTAATCGTCATCTAAATAAATCATTAATTTTAACAGGCGATTTCAATATAAATATAAATAATCATAATTCCCATACAAGTACTAAATTTTGTATTGATACTCTTTATTCCCTAAATTTAATAGCGACAATCACTAAACCTACCCATATAACTAATCAAACAAATTCTATTATCGATAATATTTACACAAATTTTTTATCTTTGCCACTTTTTAATTGCGTTCTCTTGACTGATATCAGTGATCATTTACCGATATTCTGTATTTTTAAAAAAAATATTAATATAAAAACGAAAAACTCTTATAAATATATTAGGGATCATTCAGATCAAAATATTTTAAATTTTAATAATAATCTTACTAATATAAATTGGTCTTTCATTTTAACTCAATCTGATATTCATATATCTTTTAAAAATGTTATCTCTAAATTAACTAATTCATATAATATATATTGTCCATTAAAAAAAGTTAAAATTAAATCTGGAGTTTTTGATAAACCATGGCTAACCCCTTCCATCCTTAAATGCATAGGTAAAAAGAATAAAATGTATAAAAAATCTTTAAATAATCATTCACTAATAAATGTATATAAAAATTATAAAAATTGCTTAATGAAAATATTAAAATATACAGAGAAAAAATATTATGAAAATAAAATAAAAAATAATAATATTAAAAATACTTGGCGTACATTAAATAAAGTTATAGGAAATAATAAAAAATCAGGAACTATTATTGATAATAAATTAACAGATTTACAAAATGCTAATATGTTCAATTCATATTTTTCAAATATAGGTGTTGAATTAAATAAAAATATACCATACTCTAATCAAAATATATATGAAAATATTACTAGTAATAAGAGTTCAATTTTTATAAAGCCTGTTTCATCAATAGAAATTGAAAATATTGTATATAATTGTGATTCAAAATATAGTACGGATTCCCATGATTTTAACTTTTTTTTAATACGTAACATTATTTTATCCATTAGTAATATTTTATCAATTTTATTTAATAAATGCATTGAAAATGGTGTTTACCCTGATGTACTTAAAACATCTAAAGTTATAATTATATATAAAAAAGGAAATAAAAATGATTGCTCGAATTATAGGCCAATATCATTGACATCACAATTCTCAAAAATTTTTGAAAAAATTTTAAAAGTAAGAATGTTTTCATTTTTAGATAAAAATTCTTTAATAAACAAGTCTCAATTTGGATTTCAAAAATCTATATCAACATGTGATGCTTTGATAAATTATATCGATTACTTAAATATAAATTACAAATTATTCATATCCACAATATCGATTGATTTAAAAAAGGCTTTCGATACTATTAATCATGAAAAAATTATAAACAAATTATATATATATGGTTTCAGAGGTATCACTTTGTCATTATTAAAAAGTTATTTGACAAACAGGTATCAATACGTAAGCTATAATAATACCAATTCTAAAATACTTCCGATTAAATGTGGTGTACCACAAGGTTCAGTTTTGGGACCAGTATTATTTTTAATGTACATAAATGATTTACCTAATATAACTAATAAATTCAATTTTACTCTTTTTGCTGACGACACAACTTTAACATTTAAGTCTCATAATTTATATGATCTAGAAAATGAAATAAATTCTACTTTAGTTTTAATATGTGACTGGCTTTGTGGTAATACGTTAGTTCTTAATATTGATAAAACAAAATTAATTTTATTCCATCGCACAAGAGTTAAACATAAATTGAACATCAAAATAAATAATATAGCCATAAAACAATCAACTAATTTTAAATTCTTAGGCATTTTAATTGACGAAAATCGTAATTGGAAAATGCAAATAAATAATATTAAAAATAAACTTTACTATGGACTTAGTTTACTACATAGATAAATAGATAAATGTAATATTAATACTTTAGTTATGCTATATTTTTCTTTTTTTCATAGTCATATTAATTATTGTTCTATTATATGGGGAAGTACTTACCATAGCAATACAAAATAAATGTATGAGAGCAATATATAAACTTGATAACAAAACCAATATTGATTACATTTTTTTAAGACATAACATTCTTAAATTTATATATAAAAATTAAATATATCCATTTATAAATATATGTTTAGAATATATAACAATCATTATTTGCATAGTTCAATTTGTAAGTTATTTACCTATAATTGCTCTTTATATACTTTTAGGTTAAATAGAACATTCTTAATACCAAAAATAAGATTTGATCATGATAAATTTAGTATTCGTTACAAAGGCGCATATTTATGGAATTCTTTAAATACAACCACATCATCTTTGACGAATTTGAATACTTTTACAATACTTATTAAAAACATGCTTTTAAATAGTTATATTTAATCACTTACACCTTATCTGTATTGTTTGTTATTTTATTTACATGATCATCTTTTCTTCTTTTTAGCTCTTTTAAATTGTTCGTATTGTACATATTTTTATCTCTAGCCTTTGGTCTTTAGTTTTCTTTGATTTTTATAGTTTAACTTATTTATTATTTTAGTATCTTTTTACATTTTTTAATATTTTATTATATATTTTTATTATATTTTATTATTATTTTATTGTTATATACATGATGATTTCTTGGTATTGAGAGATATATTTAATTTTATTGTATTGCTATTTTATGAGACAGAACACGAATGAACAATATAGAATTGTAAAATATTTATTTATATTTATTCATTTTGTATTTATTCATTTTGTATTAATTCTCTCATTACTAAGAGCAGGTTGGTATCTCGATAAGTTCAATAGAACTTCTATACTATATCTGGGTTTTTGATCTCGGTCATCAACTGAATCTGATATTATTATTATTATTATAAATGAACATTATAAAATCATATATCACGCAACGGTACTATACTTTAACTATTTTTATAATTGTACGCTATATATATATATAATATACATCTATTATATATATATATATATATATATATACATTTATAGTTACTTTACATACATAGTGCTACAGTTAATCACGTATGCCCCCACTAATGATACACTATGACTAACGATCTCCTCCTCCTCAGCATTATCCCCATCCTGTCTGCGGTCGTTCAAGTCGTAGTGGGCGTTAATCACAGTTCTTACCCGCTTGTATAAGCTGGGTAGGGTAACATCTACGGTGGTGTCGAACACGTACACTAGACCCTGTGTGATGCAGGTCCAGGTGTTAGGGTATATCGCATGTGTAGAGTAATGGTGTTTCTGATGATATCGAAGTGCGGTGAATCAAGGTGGAGTCTAAGATATTCATATGCTATGTTATTATGTTGTATATAAAATATATATATATTATATATATATATATATTATTTTGTATATATAAATATGTATTACTCTGTATTAATATATTTATGTATATATGTACCAATATATTTTGATACATTATTTGGCTATATTAATATTAATATTTGTACCTATATTAGTTACTTAAGTACTTTACTTAACATTTAGGTATACAACTGCAGTTGTAACATGGGACTGTAATCACGGGACATCTTATGGAATATTCTAGAGTATAATGTATATATCAGACAATACATGTAGGGTGGATGAGTTTATAATTAATTAATACATTTAATACGTTTAAACTATATATTAAATATATTACAAAAGTTGACATTATTATTACGGAATTAACTTCGCACATTTACATATATATATAGGATAGTAAATATTGAATATATAACACTTTCAGCATGTCAATATAAATGTTATCTAGTAAGTACACATTTCAATAATAAATCTCAATAATAAAATAATGTATAGAGTGGTACTAGGTAAAAACATAATATAGAGAACAATGTTTAAGGCTAGTGACATATTTAAATATAAATTAATTATAATACAATCAAAATAATTAATAATATATATCACTATATATTTAAAGTTATAGTGATTATAATATTTTACATACAAAACAAGTGTTATAAGATAATGTATCTATATATGATAATATAGATTTAAAATAGATTTATTTATACTCTATACTCGAGTAAAAACGTATGATAGACACTAATAAGATAACAATAAGAAGTACATACAACCTAGACTATCTATTTAATATTATAATATATAAATTATTAATTTAGTAATTTATTAAAACCAATGAAATAATATCTTTATATTTTATAATTTATTTCAATACTAGGTGTTTTAATTATATCATAAAGTATATTGAGATATAATATATACAGTTTACTAAATATAATTGATTTTTAAGTAATTTTGTAAATAAAATAGGTTCATGATTATAAATAAACTTATATATAATAATAGGTACATCATTATTCACCTATATATAACTATTATAATATATCATTATTTATAAGTATTCTATAATAGCTATTATACTAGTATATACTGATTAATGCGCAATATTAAATATTTAATTTATTAATTATATTTATATGAGTTATTTATTAATGTTTGTGAATCATATGTAATTAAATATCTAAATCTGATAGATCATTACAATATTGTTACATTATTTCATTTAAACAAATACTTGGTCTATATAAATAATATGAGACAGACGGGTAAATATAGTGATTATTTATAGGGATTCATGATATATTACGAGTTAGACAAGCATTACATTTAATCTGACACTATACAATAGAAGCTATAATCAAAATATAGTATTTAAGCTAAACGTATGATTGTTAAATAAATGTAAAATTAATGTATACAAAAATTATAGAAAAATGATATATAGTAGAACTTAATTAAATACAATATACGGATTAATAAATACAAGCATATCAATATGAGTAAATTAATTTATGTTATTGTGGTTTTAAATGAATTAAATATTATAAACATGTATACATATATATATATATATATATATATATATATATATATATATATATATATATACACACATATACACACACATATATATATATAAATATATATATGTATATATATATATATATATATATATATATCAGTAGCATATGTAAATGTTTATAAACGTATATTTGTATTATCTGATAACTTATAGAAAACATTACCCCTATTACATACGGGCTATTACTATTACTACTACATACATCTACACATCTATACACACACTATAGTGTATAATAACCATGCCAATGAAGAAGCCAAGAGCAATGGTAACGGTTACGAAGACAGTGGCTGAGATGTAAGGACTTACTCCTAGGTCTTCCGTGAAGCGGAGATGTGTCTCCTGAGGGGGTGTTAAGGGTATAGAGGGGATTATAGCAGCGGGTGTAGTAGGGATAGGGTGTAGAGTGTATGGGGACATGACATGTCAGACTAGTGGGGGGCTATACTATAGTGTATCATATACCCTTAAAAGGGTTGTTGGTGATCTACTGGTGTTTTAAGGGTAATTTATACATATTATATATAATTAAGTTAATTCACAATTAAATGTTTAATAGTATTATAACAGTGCTTTATTATAATAAACATAATGTTTGTATATATAATCATGCGGTGACCATCCATATCGTATAGGACACATGTGCATGTCCTCCATACGTGGGCAGTGTGACGTCGTGAACACGTGATCATATGTTAGCGACACGTGATATAATGAACACGTGACTTACGCGGTATCATGTGACTTACCCTAACGAAGGTGGCGAATCTGAAGAACATTCCGGTGAGGGTCATCCTAAGCGGGAGGAGGGTGGGGTTACGTTAGTGTTAATGTAGGTATGCATAACATGGGTTAGGTTTAGCATCCCTATAGTAGTACTCTATGGAGTGGTATTCGCAACGTAATATGTTTGTGTGCGCATGTGTCGGTGTGCGCGCTCTCGTATGTGCGTGTATGCGTGTGATTAGAGTGTTGCTTATTAGCATTATAGGAAGCTAGTTTACGGAGTGGTGTTATTCAAACTATAATTAGAATTAAATGAATTTACATTAATAATCCTATATACTTTGCATCTTACATGCTATAACTAAACGTGTGTGTATATTATTATAATATATATATATATATATATATATATATATATATAATGAGATATATATCTCACTTTAGTACTATTATTATATATCACTTCTAAATAATTTACTTATAAATTGATATTTGTGAATAAATCATTTATAATACTACTATGACGCATAACGATTACGCATAGCTATGACTCATACTAACATGAAACAATTAGGATGACGGTACCAAGTGAAGGTCTTGTGATTCAACCACTCTCTCTCCTCGATGTAAGTTGACAGCGAGTGAAGGTTGTTAGCACCTCGATATTCTCTGTAAACTCCATCTTTAATACTATAACGGGGTCAAGGTCAAATGTTATAATGGTAATGTCAAGTGGTAACTTATCTATATATAGTATCTAGGTGATAAATAGATCATATATATATATATATATATATATATATATATAATATATAATATATATTATATAGATATAATATATTAAGTTATTTAATTATTAAAACTCATTATAAGTAATACTGTAATACACGTTACGTTATCAAGGGTATACCCCATCATACTAATACAAAGTAAATCTGATGACACACCATGATAACCCTATATCTAAATGTGTATATAATCATACAGCATCATACTTAAACAGACCGCCATCACAATGACGTATGCTGATGTAACGCTACAATGACGTAATAGATAACAAAGCGGTGTGACGTCACTAACTGTACAATGAAGGGTATCGCCCTGATCAGGAATCTGCCGGTCAAACCTACAACGTGATAGGGTGGAGTTAACGTTGGTCAGATGGTCAGGTCGAGATACTCTAGACTCTGGAGTCTATAGAGGAACGTATCGTATAGGTGAATGCCTCCCCTCGTGGGTACAACAGATAGTGTATAGATCTAGAGATAGTTATATTAAAATACGTGAAGCGATACAAGAACATACACAAGTGCACGTTTATTAAAGCGTGTATACATACATATATATATATACGTGTACATACATGAACACATATAAATCATGAAAGTGTGTATAACTATATGTAAATATGTATAAATGCGTGGATGTTTAAATAGGTGTTATATACGATGCATAATAATGAATAACATATTAATTTAAGCATACAATTGAAGTATGTAATATGATTATGACGTAATATGATGTAATATGATATCGTTAATCATATTAATCGATACCTTCAGGTAACATCATGCCACGTTCGTATTACACACATAGAATCTAATTTGTCTCCAATTATGATATACATGGCTCATAACATGCACGACGTTCATAACTGTATTCACGTGTGCACGCGATACACTGTCACATTATCACACACACACACACACGTGGCATCACCTCAGTCACACGTGACATCACTCACATGACCTCACACGTGACATCACTCACTCACATTCACACGTGACATCACTTACACTCACTCTCACGTGACATCAAACACGTGACCAGCGTACCTGGATTATGTGTGATGTCCACCTCACCAGCGATGATGTTCATGTCCCCACTCCAAGCCGCTACGTTATCCCACATAGGCTCTATGTTCTTACAACTTTGACACCACGGCCCATGACTATGTGTAGGTGTAGGTATACGTATGTGGGTAGGTGTGAGTGTGTAGATATGTGTACAGTGTACACTGTACACATAGGTGTATGACGTATACCTATGTGTCACACATAGGTTCTATACTAGTTTACAAGAGATATTATAGATCTGCCACCAAGGTCCGTATATGTACCTGTGTTGGCTTTTAGGCATACGTATGGTCCGTATAGGTATGGATATGTGTGTGTGTGGGTGTATATGGGATTGAACATGTGTGAGCGTAGATAGTTATAATAGTAAATATGTATACCTAGTTATATATAATAAATTATATATATACGTTATTAATTATACTAACAATTTAACGACCCACTCTCCCTTATTGATCATCTGCCAGTTAGCATCGTTCACCACGATAGAACGCGGTTGACCTGTGACCCCTGAAACCACTAACACCAGAACGATTAGAGAACACACGGAAAACATATCGAGTCGGCGTAAGAATTAACGTAAATATAATGTCCGAGAATAACAACTATATTTAACTAACGAATTGAAATATGTTCTATGTGTTATTGTTTACATTGGTTACACGTGGTAACGGATACGAAATTTAATTTATTTTTATTTAAAAAATTAAAAATCCTAATCTTTCCTAACATTAATATTCTATTTTTAGCCATCGAGGCTAATAATGTTATTTCTACGACGTGTGACTTACGTATTATAATATTATTGTTAAGATCTCCGAGTAGGGGAAACTAAATATTTTATATTAATAAAATATTTATATAACAATTAAAATATATTAAAAAGATGAAATATGATGATGATGATATTAAGTTTATTAGCACTAAAATAGGGTCATGTAGGACCCCTAGACCCCTTCGCTCGTGCGGGAAGAAAATAATAATAAAATAATAGTAATACGATAATAATTTAATAATAATATACATTCAATATACCACGGACAAAAATACTAAATAATATAAAGGACTATTATATACTACAGAATAGAAATATATAAATTATATATATATATATATATATATATATATATATAAATGATATAGTTTATATACACATAAGTGTTTGTCCTTTACGATAAGTTATAATCTTGTTGACGTTATATGTACCATCATAATATATAGGTCAACATAGTGAGTTTCTTATATACAATCTTGCGTACAATGATATTCTTGTATATATATATATATATATATATATATATATATATATATATATGCTACATTAGATTACATTCCATGGTGGGTATATATGGTCACCTTATGCAGGTAATGTGAACAGGTATTAATCCACTAGATGGCGTTATTTTATATCAAGTTTAGTCCAATGATATCATATCAAGACTAATATTAAATAACACATGCAATTGTGATACAGTAATGCTTTTTAGTTTAATTTTATAAATTACTATATATATATATACTATATAATATATATATATATGTACTATAGTACTATATAAATTACTATAGTCATTAACAGTATACGATTAAACTTACTTATAATTTATTATTATGAAAAAAAGCAATTTAATCAGAAAATTACTGTATGTCATAATAATATAGCGATAAAATACCTAGATAAAATAGTCATTTAGAAAGATAACTAATTTATATTATCTGATTTCTATATATCTATATATATATATATATATATATATATATCTATATATATATATATATATATATATATATATATATATATATATATATATTACTATTTGTATATATGCCATTATATATATATATATATATATTAAATAATATATGATTATATAATATACTACTATATATTCTTATAAATATTGTACTTTATAATTAAATTATATTAATAGATAATTAAATATACTACATTACATTTAAAATATTATACTAATATTATAATATATATGGAAATATATATATATATTGTTATGATGTCTACATATATGCATATAGTACTACTACTATAGTACTACTATAGTAGCATCATAGTAGTAACAATATACTGATTCGATATTCGTTTTCATATAATGATGCACGACATTTTATCAATATATAACAATATTTATTTCAGATCATATCTTTAATATGATTGGCTTACATCATCGAGAGGTGGCCACCAAACCCGCTGAAAGCTGGTCACATTACCCGATCCTATAGGTATCACGCTATATACACTATATAATAATGAATATTACTTACTAAATAAATGTATTACACTCTTTGATATAATTAAATTGTTCTTTAATATTAATATCCAACTTTAATTTTTAATTTTAATTATATAAAGAAGTAAATCGATTTTTTTAATTTTTTACAAAATTTTCTTTTATTAACAAATATAAAAAATATTTGTACTTATTGTGACAATGCTTACCAATGCGTATATTTCATGTATACATTTTTTTATTGGACTTATAGTTTATTAGATACGCTAACTGGCCACATTACCCTCCTAGCCTTAGTGTGTATCTATATTTTATTAAAATTTCCCATAAGATACCGCTTATTGACCTCATTTCAAAATTTAAAATTCACCTTTTTTAATTGTAATACATGCAAAGGAAACCAGTTTCACCTTAATAAATGTTATAGAAACTAATTAGTGTATATAATTATGGTTCATAATGTATAATATACATTGTATATACACGAGTGTTGGCAGCTGCTTCCGTCATTAGTTATTAATAATGTATCAGAGGAATGTGAGGGTTATTACCCTCCCCTTAAGGGGTACACTACTTTACAATACGCCTGGCTATACCTGTGTAATACTTAAATAATTATATATTAATATTATCTCCTGGGGTGTATTATAGGGTGTATAACTATGATATATGAATGAATGCATATTTATTTACCGAATAAGGTATATAATATACAGAAGGATATCTAATAGATATGCGTGGCTTATAAGCTAAGAATATACTTAGTATAACACATATATTATATATTGATAATATAATAATACGGATGTTAACAAGAATATTAATATCAAATATATATATATATATATATATATATTAATGAAAACTTTAAAATCATTTGAACACAAACCCAGAGGAAAAAACGAAGTAGACAATTATATAGCAAAGCCTATATGAAAGAATATTTAAGGTCTATATGAATTATATAGGAAGTATCGGATTTCTCAGTCTAATATGAGATGGTTAAAGGGTATATATCATAAATATCAATTGGATATATCAATTGATGTTATCGCAAGGAATATACACGTCAGAAAATCAACTATACAACATGCATAACACAAGCTTTTAGTTTATTATTAGATGTGTTAATGTGGTTTGAGAAATATGCATAGATCTAAATACATGTGTGTACATGCAATCAGTGTAGTTATCTCTCGTATAATCAGGAACCGATATAACCTACTACATTAATATATTACTATATTAAATTAATGAAAATAAATATTTAAATATAATATTGACTATATAATATATTATAGTTATATTATATTATATATTTATAACTATAGTGCTGTTTTATATTATATACGGATAGTATTTTCATAAATGGGGTTATCATTCTAAATATATATATATAAAAAAACATTTGTATATATAATAATGATTAGATTTGTACAAAAATAAAATTTATTAAAAACGGTTAAAGAATATATTTAATTATAGTAATATATAAATATACATTCTAAATCAAATGAGGACGGCCAATTGTTCCAATAGTTATATTAAAATATGTTGTTCAGATGTAATACAATTAATAAACAAATTAGGTTACATGTTGCTATGTTAGTAATCATATGTAGTAACCTAACTCAGTAGTCGTATTAATAATATAAACCATCCAATATAAACAAGTATAATATTAACAGATAAACGAATGGAATATGTATATTTAAGGTGCGTAATATTAAAATTATAATAATAGTCGTATACAGTATAACATATAACTATAAGTATCATTAAAAGTATATAATTACAATGCGTATGATAGTATATATGTATAGGTATGTGCAGAACATAATGTGCTCATGTGTACATCATGTGTGTATATATACACGAGTACACTAGTATAAGTATGATATCGTAAATATTGTAATATATATTTAGGTACTATTATACATTTGTATGTTATACATATATTGTCATAAATATATTAATTATAATTCATCAAATTTCGTAATGGGGTATATATCTCTGAATAATTAGTAACTAGTCAACTGGTCAACATAACAACTTATTATAGGCAACTTCTCACTGTATTGTGTATAGCGAAGTGACACTATCCAATATATACTCATCAAATATATGGTTTTTAGCAGTACAATTGGACAGTCGTTTGGTACATTGAATAGATACAAAGGTAGACTGTCCAATATACAGTATCCACATATCCAACTGTCCAATTGACAGTGTCCACATGTCCATATGTCCATTCTACATAACCACACATTTAATTCAGCATTGTGGATAGTTGTCGTCTGTCAGCACACTCCTCCAATAACCGCGAACTCATCAAGTGACTTTGTCTATCGTGACGTCAGAGCTAAACTATCTATAATGACGTCGACATGGAAACAGAAGTCGTCCCGCCCACAAAGAGGCGTGTCTAGCCAGGGCCGCAAATCCGTGTCTGTAGACGAGAGGGTCGGACGCGTATTTTACGTAAGGCAACATGTTCATGTACAGTAACATCGCCATTGACACGCTACCCTCGGCGAAACCTCGGTATATCGACATCAGGTACATAGCGTTATAGGGTACCGTGAATAACGACATGGTGACTACTAGTAACGACACCGAACGGAATGTTCTTCGCGAGAATCCTATTCGTACTTGTCGCGTGCGGTTGCTATGGAAACGACGCTTAAGACGACGTATCGATAGGTAGATATTGACGCACGCCATCACGCTGCAGACGTACGCCACCAAGGTCGAGGTCACCGCAACTTTCGTGTACGAGGTCACCAGTTTACTGAGGTATCGCAGGTTTTCCTGTTTATTAAGTGGGCGATATTCAAATATGTATTGTGAAATTAAAAATATAATAATATTATGAAATTAGATAATGATATATATTATTAATCTATAGATTATAACTCAATTCAACTTATTTCTAATATATAGTGATATTATATAAAATTAATATATTTATATAAATATTATTATTAAATGTTAAATTAATATATATATATTTATATATATACAAATGTAGAGGTAATATAAAAGATAGGTAGGTATCTTATACCTAACTTATAACAAAGTCCGGGCTTTGATTATACTATAACGTTCTATAGAAATGGCATAGTTATCATATTATGTTTGAATTTTAGTCATTTATAAGTATTTACTAATGTTTTATTATTAAAGGTCAAGTATTAATAGTTAATAGATTAACTATTGTTAATTGTTAATAATTCATTGTTAACACATTAATAGTTAACTAATATTTATTTATTTTTATGACACTTAGTATTTATTAATAATATTTAATACTAAATTGTAAATAGTATATAATTAATTATAAAGAGTTAACAAATCCACTAACCCTATCGCACTGATGAAAACTGCGAATACGCATTGATAGATCCACGCTAACTGGCAGTGCAAACGTGCACACAAGCACTATCCATCCTACCCCGAGTTGTCGTGTCACCCTGGTTCCAGAGAATAGGCGCTCGAACAATTCGGGTCTCTTCACGGCCAACAGTTGTACGGCACTACCTCAACACGATACGAGAGAGATAGAGAGTGAAGGAGAGTGATAGAGAATGAATGAGAGTGAAGGAGAGTGAAAGAGGGTGATATAAAGTAAATATATATATATATATATATATATATATATATGTATGTGTATGTAGAAAGATAGAGAGGGTGGTGGGGGTGATTATAAATAGATGCTATCAAACATATGCCATATACTTTAGTATACAACATATATGTTACAAAGTTCCGATGAAATATTCAGATAACATTTTATTTAGAATATCGGATATGATTTATCATTGACTTTGGATATTTTACTTTCTTAAAATTGAATCAAAGCTATTTTTTTCTATCAGGTATTATTATTTTTTTTAATAAATATAAATAAATAATTGTGGGTATAATTTAAATTAATTTTGTAAATTTAAGTAATAATTTAATTAATACACTATATATGAAACAAGCTAATAATACTGTAAATGAGCACTTTAGATCATCATAAATCATATAATGAATATAATGAATCGTTAAACCAAGGTAAGTCGTTTACATAATATTAAAATGTATGTTTATTATTATAAATATCAAAAATATCTGAAGGTGAATGGATATTGTAATACCGGATATTCTAAAACAGCCGTTGAATGAACGGATGTTTAGATGATGTAATACATATTATACATAGCCATATGATTACATATTGGATATATATGTATAACTATAGTTTGATGACATATTCATATAGTTATGTATATTACTACATGTTTTATCATCGTAAATTCCATCCGATATTTTAATTTAAATTGTTATCGAAATTTTGGACATATTTTGGATTAAGAAATACTCTCTAGTATATCAGAAAACATTCATATGTTTTATACACATATTTTTATGTATATATATATATATATATATATATATATATAAATATATATATATATATATATATATAATAAAATTAAATAACATGATAAATATTATATATATAGAACGTATAAAACGATGTCTTGGTTATCTGTGATTAGAATAGTAAAGAATCTCTACTACATTAAATCATCTACCAGAGATGGATTTGATGATTTCTATTAATATCTACAAATTTGTAAGAGAAAATAGAACGCGATATTATAATAGCTCACGTCTAAACTTAATTATATAGCACGTCACGTTAGCGTATTAACAAACACGTGACCTAAACGTAGAACACGTGACCGCGTTTACTACACGTGACTACGATGACGTAATACTAATAACTCCGGCTAACTCAGAAACCACGCTACCTCAGTCTCTCAATAGTTTGTGTTTAGTTCGTTATAAGTAAATAACTCTAGAACAATTATATATCTCAGACACGAGTCACAGTTAGTGGGAGGTGAATCAATACTCTAACTCATACGGTATGAGTCATACCTATGTCACAACTACATAGTAAAAAGTAAACGTTTATTACACATTTTCAGAGTCTAATTAACGTTTAATATTATAAAATTTAACATAAACATTCTTGAAGTATAGTTGTAAGATGAACTTTTATGCAAAAACGTTCATTAGAATATATAGTATTAAGAACGTTATAAAAGGTTCGCTATTTCGACCACCCAATGAACGTTTAAATTGAGTCTAATGAACGTTTAGTTTTTACTGTGTATATGACGTAGATATATGACGCAACCACATGACGCATGCTTATTGTAACCTGAAGCCTAGTAGAGAGAGACAGGCAGCCGTTACGAACATCAGATGATACACGGCTAACAAGGCGATCACTGCCGCCACCTGGCGGGTGTTACGAGTATCAGAGTTGTGACGTAATACCGGAACTATAGGGTGGTGACGTCATAACAGAGGCTACTTCACACAGACATGTACTAGAGTAATAACGCCATCGGTACATAACTATATTTATTCTATATATATATATATATATATATATATATTTGTATTTTACATATAAACTATATTGTACTTAATACTGTATTACTTTATTATTACGTTAAAACTACATTTTACCGGGAAATATAAATCTATGGATATAAATCTATATAAATATATATCTAATTATATATATATATAAACATATATATATTATCGATTACTACCTGACTTAAGCTTATTAGTCAGATAATTAGCATTAGAGTTATAATTAGCATGCTATTTGTACATTGTACATATATGTGCATATATTATATACTTTACATATATACATATCTAAATCATATAATATACATTTATACATAGATAATGTATATATATATAATTATAATAAAGATATTACTATAATGCATATGTTCTCCCATACCAACTAGGTAGGTTACTATGTTATTTTAATACTATTGAAATATGAAATTATTTGTTATCTAAAATCATCTTAATATATACATATTAAATTAGTTATCATATATATATATATATATATATATATATATATAGATATTTTTTGTCATGCCTTCTTTCATGTGTTTATGAATCATGATAATAATAAAAGTCATGGATATATTTAATTTATCCATGTAATTTATATTTCTAGTAGAAACTGTCGACTTTATATATATATAGTACATACTTCATGTATCTTGATATAGGACATACTTCATATATCTTGATATAGGACATACTTTATATGGCTTGATATATCACAATAGTATACATAGGTTGATTATTGTACATTGACAGAATATCACTTTATTTAAATTTATATAGTAGAAGCTCACTCTGTGATATAATAAACTGCTAGAATAAGCACTACAATTGTTAAATGTTGATCATTTGCTTAACTATTTCCTTCCAATCGTCATTTATCGTCACCTATACAATTCGCGTATCGTCATATTTAATCATCTCAATTTATTATAGATCATAAACGTATATTATAACAAATAGAGTAGTTGAATTGTAAAAAATTAAAATCAATATTTATTTAAAATATGTTTTAAATATGATAGGATTTAGGAAAATGTAGTTTTATATCTTATATTGTGAGTATATTGTCAAAATATAACTCTATATGATATTTATTTTGAAGATTCATAAGTAAAATAATATAAATAAACATATAAATTATAAATACAAATTATATATTATTATTTTTCAATATTATATTAGTATTAACCATCATAATAGTGAGAATATTCTAGTGTTTGTGTTTAGTTCATTTTATAAATAACAAACAATAATTAGTTCGTATAAAATGTTGTTTTTAAATGAACAATTTAAAATAAAACATGTGTATATAAAATTAAAATGATCAATAATTAAATGTATTGTATTTTATTAGTGAAAATATATTTTTTCCTTATTTTTTTTCCATCATATAAACAATACACGCGTATTAATTTTTAAATTTAATGAAATATAGGTCATAATATTATTTACAAAGGATATTTAAAATGTGAGCGTCACATTAATTTTTTTCAACATGGCTGACGTATTCATTTCTGTTGCCGTAGCTCTCTAGCTTTTACTTCTTTCTAGTAATGAATCCGGCAATCCTCTGTTGATGTTAGTTGTATATACTCTTATAATTATTAACATATATAAAAAAAAATTAATATATTTATAATTGTAGATATAATATGTGTAAATAAAATGTAATTATGAAATGTATTCGTCAATATTATTATGAATTTTATAATTTTCAATTTTATTTTATAGTATTATTCATTGATATTATGATTTATATTTTTATTTAGTATCTATATATACATAGTATGTATATAATTTTATAAATTGTATATTTTAGAATAATTCAATATACTATAATTGTTACTATATATAACTTATAATTATTATATAAATTATAATTTCTATTGACCTAACATTTAAAAATTCGTTAGTAACCAAAATAATAAATATAAACATAACATTTGATAATTCAACTGTGTTGTAACTTGGAGATGAACTTGTATTATAGATATTAATGTTAAATAATGTATTATTAGATATTCAATATATAATTAAATATCATATTGAGTATAATAATATATGTTATTACTGTTTTATACAGTGTATAATTAATAAAATGTAATTATGAAATGTATTCATTATCAATATTATTATGAATTTTATAATTTTCAATTGAATTTTATAATATTATTCATTGATACTATGGATTATATTTTTATTGAGTATCTATATATATACATAGTATATTACATACTGTATACAAAGATTTTGCGAAGCAAAGATATAACACTCCCTATGCATGCAACGTAATTTAGTAATATCCCCAACCGCTGCTAGCAGTAGTATCGAAATCACTGAAATAGATTTAGGTTCGGCTCTGTTTGCATACAACAATGTTTTCATTGCTCTATTAAATTACATGAAATATAAATTAACTTTTACTTACTAAATATATACTTATAGCATTTAAAACATAAATATCATATTTGTTTGTTATATATTAGTAATGAACACTTAGTTTTCATCATATAAATATTAATTTAAAGCATAATATTTAACATTTTAAAAGTGTATAGTTAATACGAATTTACATTATAAACTGCGCATAGTTCCTAAAAGTAACCCGCTATAGGTGGCACCAGGGTATTTTGTATACAAATTCGAATTACACGATTTCGCGTAAGTGTTATATCTTTCCTTCGGAAAATCTTTGCTGTATGTATATAATGTTATCAATTGTATATTTTAGAAGTATTCAATATAACTTGTATTATAGATATACATGTTATATACCTAGAGGCAGAGAATATTCTACGTCATATACCTGATTAGTTATTAAAAATAATTATATTGACTAACTGGAATCTATATTTTCATTTTTTAAATTATTTTTAACTTTTTATTATAGATATTAAATTATAATGTTAACATATTTTCTAATAATAGCATTATCGAAATAAACAATTTACAAGATATATAATTTAAAATTATAGTTACAGTAATATTTTATACATTTTTTTGTATTTAATTTTTCAGGGATACTTGCGAATAAGTATAACTGTGTAGAATATAAATTATTTAAAATAATATATATATATATATTATGTATTAACTTTAAATTAACATTTATTATAACACAGGACGTCGGTGATATTTCTAGTGAATCTGAGCATATCACTACTCGAAATGTCCTGGGAAGAAGACGCAGAGCCATAGTGGGGACAGCTAGGGGCAGAGCAATAGTTAGAAAACTAATATACATGTATACGTCATTTACCTGATTTGTTATACATTTATTTAAAATTATTATATTGACTAACTGGAATCTATATTTTTTATTTTTTAAATTATTTTTAACTTTTTATTATAGATATTAAATTATAATGTTGATATATTTTCTAATAATAGCGTACGTTATCGAAATAAACAATTTACAAGATATATAATTTAAAATTATAGTTACAGTAATATTTGATATATTTTTTTGTATTTAATTTTTCAGGGATACTTGCGAATAAGTATAACTGTGTAGAATATAAATTATTTAAAATAATATATATATATATATATATATATTATGTATTAACTTTAAATTAACATTTATTATAACACAGGACGTCGGTGATATTTCTAGTGAATCTGAGCATATCACTACTCGAAATGTCCTGCGAGGAAGACGCAGAGCCATAGTGGGGACAGCTAGGGGCAGAGCAATAGTTAGAAAACTAATATACATGTATACGTCATTTACCTGATTTGTTATACATTTATTTAAAATAATTATATTGACTAACTGGAATCTATATTTTCATTTTTTAAATTATTTTTAACTTTTTATTATAGATATTAAATTATAATGTTGACATATTTTCTAATAATAGCGTACGTTATCGAAATAAACAATTTACAAGATATATAATTTAAAATTATAGTTACAGTAATATTTGATACATTTTTTTGTATTTAATTTTTCAGGGATACTTACAAATAAGTATAACTATGTTATTATATATATTATATTTATTAACTTTAAATTAACATTTATTATAGCACAGGATGTCGGTGATATTTCTAGTGAATCTGAGCATATCACTACCTGAGATGTACTGGGAGGAAGACGCAGAGCCATAGTGGGGACATAATATTTGCATATATATATATTTATATTGATATATTCATTATTCTTAACAATTTATAAATGAATTTTTGAAATATACGTATTCATTTTATATTATTTAAAATTACAATATTTCATTTTTTAATAAACGTTTTACTGAATTTCATTCAAATTACTTATTTGTGTATGTAAATATATATATATATATAATATGTACATGCATTATAATATGTACATATATTTTTTTATTATATCTATATTTACTATATTTTATTATACATATATTTTTTGTATATATTATATTGTGTATGTTATTCTTTATAAATATTAATTTGTATATATTTTAAATGATTTAAAATTACATGTTATTTTAATAAAATAATATATATATTGTATCAAGAAGTGATTTTTTTATTGTAATAGTTATAGATTTATATACCAAGAATAATTTGTTTTTAGTTTTTTTATAGTGAAATAATATATAGGAATGAATACACTAGATTAATTTGTAATTATTCAATTCAATAATTAGGTATAATATTTTGAATAATGATTATATTCTAAATTTATATTCACATTAATATAACTTATTATATAATTATTAAGATATATTTTAATAGACAAATTTCAATTTTTTAATACAATTAATCAGTTATAAGAATATTTATTTTTTTATTTAGATTTAAAAAATATATATTTTATTTTTATATAATTATATTTTATTTATTGAATAGTTAATTAATTGATTAGATTTTTCAGTATATTATTTATTAATATTTACTCAACATTTTTTATATAGAAATATATATGTATATGTATATATTTTATATATTATTTCTAATTTGAATTTGTACTCTATTTTGTGGAAAATAAGAATAATTAATTAAGTATAATATTATGAATAATGGTTATATTCATAATTTTTTTTCAGATTAATATAATGTATTATATACTTATTAAAAAAAAGTTTACTTGTAATAGACAAATTTCAATATTTAAATACAAATAATTTGTTATAAGAATACGAATATTTATTTCTTTATTTAATTTTTAATTTAAAAAATATATATTTTATTTTTATGTAATTACATTTTATTTATTGAATAGTTAATTAATTGATTAGATTTTTCAGTATATTATTTATTAATATGTACTCAACATTTTGTATATAGACATGTATATGTATATGTATATATTTTATATGTTATTTCTAGTTTGAAGTTGAACTCTATTTTGCAAAAAATAATAATAATTATTATTATAATTAATTAAGTATAATATTATGAATAATGGTTATATTCATAATTTTTTTTCAGATTAATATAATGTATTATATAATTATTAAAAAAAAGTTTACTTGTAATAGACAAATTTCAATATTTAAATACAAATAATTTGTTATAAGAATACGAATATTTATTTCTTTATTTAATTTTAAATTTAAAAAATATATATTTTATTTTTATGTAATTACATTTTATTTATTGAATAGTTAATTAATTGATTAGATTTTTCAGTATATTATTTATTAATATGTACTCAACATTTTGTATTTAGACATGTATATGTATATGTATATATTGTATATGTTATTTCTAGTTTGAAGTTGAACTCTATTTTGCAGAAAATAATAATAATTATTATTATAATTAATTAAGTATAATATTATGAATAATGGTTATATCCATAATTTTTTTTCAGATTAATATAACTTATTATATACTTATTAAAAAAAAGTTTATTTGTAATAGACAAATTTCAATATTTAGTATAAATATTTCGTTATTTTATAACATATGTATTATTTTTTATAAATATACATAATTCTTTGACATTACATGTAGTTTCGTTTAAAAAAAAGTTTATTTGTAATAGACAAATTTCAATATTTAGTATAAATATTTCGTTATTTTATAACATATGTATTATTTTTTATAAATATACATAATTCTTTGACATTACATGTAGTTTCGTTTATTTATGCTGGGGCGGAAAGAGCTAATTAATTGATTTGGAATAAATAATAAAATAAATAATTATTAAATTATAATTATTAAATGGATTATTAAAATAGAGCCAACTTAAATAAATAAATATAATATTATAATACGTTATTAATTAGAGTAATTACAACATTAATAGAGTACTGCTTATATATATGTATATATATATATTATTTATACTATAATGTTTAATATTTAAAGTAAAATTAAAATTATGCAAATAATTAATAAACAATATATAATTATACACCAATACATCTCTGATCACGAAATTATAATTAGTTAGATATCATATAATATATTATAATATCATTTATATAATATTATATAATATTTGCAGCTATGATGTAATGATACCTATGAGAGTTAATTAGCAAAACTGAACGAATAATTGCTCAGAGGACATTTCTATTATATAAATTGACTTTATCGAGAGTCAATATCAATTATATTATGAGTATTATATTAACTATATGTGATATTTTACTATATGTAATTTTTTACTATATGTGATTTTGTACTATATGTAATGTTTTACATTATATGATTTTGTACTATATATGATATTTTACTATATATGATGTTTTACTATATATGATTTTTTACTATATGTGATTATTTTTTACTATATGTGATCTTTTACTATATTTTATGTTTTACAAATGTGATGTTTTACTATATGTGATCTTTTACTATATGTGATGTTTTACTATATATGATGTTTTACTATATGTCATGTTTTACTTTATATGTAATCGGTAACATAAAATAAGTTCAAATACAATACATTATTTTTTAATTAAAGTATAAATATATATATTTTTAATATATTTATTTTGAATATATATATATACATTAAATTACATATAATTAGTTAACGGAAAGATTCACTTTTTGTTATTAATGTTACATGTATCCCGAATAACACTTCCACTACAATATAACATACATATACAATAGTATATATATACACATATATATACATATAATATATATATATAATATATTATATAGTGAATATATATAGCCCGTTATTATATAGTGCATTACCATAATAGAGATACAATTGTATTGACTACAATAATTAATGCAGGGATTTAACCTATATAATTCGGTATATATATATATATATATATATATATATATATGCTAATAGATAACACATGGGAATCTTGAAACTAGGCGAGATATCATTATAATATGTTACCCGAAATATCTCTTTTATATGTTAGTTTGTACATATTACTTTTTTAACAATATTGTATATAATCTGATAATACTGATACTATGATAATCACTGATAACACTATTTCTAGATATATAGCACTATAGAGAAGGCACTCATATAGCCAATAGATATAGTATGAAGACAATTCAAAGAAGAGTAATCAATATAATAACACTGCATCGCGTAATAAACTATATACAGAATATACAAATATTGCATTTGATACCAAAGAAAAAAATATTAAACAAATTAAGAATGTTGATCTTAATAGAAAGTACTCAGTAAGCTAGTAATTAATAAATGAAATCACTGGTATAAACAACTCAAAAAGGAATGATAGGAAATAACCACAAATAAAGTCTACAAACATGATACAAATAATTCTAGTATTTATTATTACTTCTGTAAAAAAGCACTATTAGATACATGAAGATATTTCAATGGTATAGAAAGGAGATCTTAGTCTAGTTAGTAATTATCGAAGTATAAGTTTTAGTTCATTATACTATTACTATAGTAGCGAAAATTAATAATCCTATGATAATGAACATATATGTTAATTATCATTAATGTAATTATAATTAGACCTCATTAGATGGTCATTTAAGGAACAATTAAAAGGGTTTCAGATGTAGCAGTACAACAACCAGTCAAATTATATAACTCAGACGACTGATTTAGGAAGTTAAAATAATAACCTAGAAGCAATCCTAATATTTATCTACTTCAAGAAAGTATTTGATACTATACATAAAGGGAAAATACTTACGATACTGAGAGCTTATGGATACCGGAGGAGTTGGTGATGACTATTAGCATAATGTATGAAGATACTACTACCAAGCCAATTACACCATATGGATAAACGGAAACTTTCAATATTCTAGTTGGTGTATTACAGGAGAGTTACATCCATACATTTTTCTCATAGTTATCGATTATGTTATGAGAACAGATTTATAAGGAAGAGAAGATAAACTAAGTTTCCAAATAAGGAAAATAAAAAGCAGAAAGTACAACCTAACAATGTTACAGATATGGACTTCGTATATGAAATTTTATTAGTAAGTGAATATATCAAAGAAGCCGAAGAGATGATCACTGGAGATGAAAAATCATCTAAATTAGTAGACTAAACATGAATACATGGAAGAATAAATACATGATGTATAACTGTATACATGTATTGCAATACCAATCAACAGTTTGACATCAATGCTATAGATGTATCAATTCTGAAAAGGGTTGAATACTTCAAGTACACAGGGGCATGGATATATAGCAGTTCAATTATAACGTTTGCTGGACATTGTCCACGTAGAGATGATGAGGTTGTTTCGGATCTAGTTCTTTGGAAATCTACGCATGTACCTAGAAGATAGTGAAGGCCACTGTAAAGATATATTAGGACTCTGGAGCGCGATTATGGTATACCTGAGAGCAAGATGAGAGTAGCTATGATGAACCGTAATTTTTGGAGAACTCTTACTGTCCGGGAAACAACAACCCCGAAATAAGTAAGTAAGCATATATAATCTATAGATATTAAATACATTTGATTATAATGATCTACAATTATTAATGTTGTATACCTATCAACATCATACTCTATAGAGTGATGTTATGGTATATCCAGTGACATTCTACCAGACGATAGCGTATCCTACCTGGGGTTTAAAGTCAACTTAAGGGGGAAGCACTACCTTCGCGGACACATGTAAACATATATGAAAACGACTAGTTTTTAAAACTCTTCAACTTGAAATATTTAAATTTTGTTTACATAAAATGTTAATGTTAATGTGTGATCAGATGTAATAATATATTTAATATATACTTCATTCTATTATAATTACGCTTTGCCAAAAACAATATCAATATTTATTGAAATATTGTCATGCAATTAAAAAAATACATATTTATTATTTAGACATCATTATAACAAAATGTATCCTCATAAATATAGCGAATTTATTATACTATTTACATGCGATGATACATAAATGGTTATAGAACATATTTTCTATATAATTTTTATTTAATTTAAAAAAAAATTAAAATTACGAGGGTAGTTTATCCCCTTAATGACTAGTTGATTATGTAATTATGATCATCATTGAATGGGGTTGGGGTGTTAATTATTGTAGTATTGGGTTTTCGATATTTAGGTTTAAATACATATATTATAATATATAATATTCATTATTATATAGTGTATACAAAATGATATCACCGAGTAACACAGTTAATTTGAGAGGGAAATTCATATATCACGTGATTAATGTATGTCTATCACATGATCATACAATATGTAGGTTCTTAAAGTGGTGTTTGTCATTATAGTAAAATGTTGATTGATTAACAAAAATATATTACATCCTATTCCTATTACATATATATATATATATATATATATAGAAAATATTACTTAATATGACTAATATATATATATATTATGCAATATCAAATATATTTACTAGGAGTGACTCATATTTCCCCTATAGATATCAATTTTCTAAACAATACGTATAGTATATTTTAATTAAATAAATATCTACATTTGGAATAAGTAAATATATTTACTTATATTATAATATAACAATTACACGCTCACTGGTATCATGTATGCATTTAATTAATCAGTGTATACCGTACAGTGTACGATATATACTGTACGGAACTCTGGTTTCTAATTGCATATGATCGCGCTTCGCTGAATTTAATTATATATATATATATCTTTATATTTATATTTATATATAAATACTTCAGAATTAAATACATCAGATATATCATATTTACCTGCTGGATTGGAATAAAGATGTACATTGAATGGGCAAATAAACTACTGACTACCAATTCGAACTCATCGAATCATGATTGGGTTCATAATAACTCGGAAAATTCCAAATAATTATAATAAATGATATAACATTTGATTAGTGATTTATTAGATTAGAAGTATTTTTTACTTGTTTATACTTTAATAACTATCAATTTTAATTTTAATTTTTGGAGTCCTTTCATCCCATCCAGGAACTTAGATGAAGTTTTCACTTATAACCATATGGCTCTAATGTCCCTTCGAAACTGCTCTCATGTTAAGGCATCTATAGTTTCAACGAGAGCCGATAATTTATATATACACAATTATATAATATCACTTATAAATATTATTGTAAGACCTATAAATAATATAATATAACAATAATAAACTAATGCGTAACTACAAATAAAAATGATATGTATAATTTATATATTTATATATATATATATAAATATATATATATATATATATATATATATATATATATATTCTACTTGCGTATATAAACTAACATAACAGAAGTTATCCCATTGAACGAGTAGGAACATCAGATTATTGCCCAACCAGGAACTAGCGGCAGCCATTGAATTGGAGAGGCAGAGGTTCAGGAACAGCGCGTGATAAGTGTAATGGCGTCTATTGACCCCTGACCCTCGAGCCCCAGCTGACCTGTTACCGCAGAATCCCAGCACCGCCGCGGTAGTATTGACCACTACGGCCAGAGTGGCTAGAACGGTCTCCAGCCAGAAGCGTACCGGAACGTAATAGTAGGTGGTCAGCTCCGACTGAAACAACGCCTCATTCTGGTTGACCGCTGGGGTTTTGTTGACCTCTAGCATATGTAAGTATGGTATGGTATCCATCTCGGAAGGGGTGGAGAATTAATCGTTTTCACATATATTAGTGGACTTTATCCGCCTTATCTTTCTCTTTCTTATCTATCTCGTATATCTGGCATTAGCAACTTGTATCACAGCTTATTGATAATAGATATTATTGAAAATACGTGCCTAATCAGTAACTAGGGCGCAGATATAACGATTGTTAATTGTGATGTTGATAGCGTTAATCGTTGTAGTATGATAACTATGTCCGAATATGTGTGCATGTATGTGTATGCGCGTGTACGTGTGTTGTATCGTGTAGTGTACGAGCCAAGGAGATAACCTTGAGTTGTGGTGGAACGGAATATCACATTCGTTATTATTTGTAAATCATATTATTACAATTCAGTGATGCGTGTGTCAAAATAAACGAACAGCCGGTCATGTGCATATAATCCAAATAGATAATATATAAATATGTATATATATACAGTGAAAGATATATAATAGTAACTAAAACATCGTTATAAGATACAAAAAAACCACCTAAAAGATAACATACTTAGTTAATTTGTTATAATTTTATTTTTAACATAAAATAAACCCATTATAAGAAAATCAACGATATAAGAAAATAAGTATTAGTTTATTTTGAAAATTAATCTCACAATAAATATTTAATAATTTAATTATTTGTAATTCAATTTTAAAAATAAACCTGTATATATATAACGACTGATATGGGCCGACATTATAGAGTGGTATATGTAGTTGACATATTTTATCAAGGGATAAGATATTTAAATATCATGTAATTATTGTATAATTATATTATATTATAAATTATGACAAACTATACCGTATAAACATCATTGAAACGTACACAGTACACGGTGATATACCACGGAAGTATATTTGTATAATATATAATGTCGTTATATAAGGTATATTATCGAGAAATGATTTAGTAGTATATATACTTACGATAATACAATTTGCTATAATTGCCTATAATCATAATAAATACTATATCAAATAGAGGTCATAACCTTACAAGCTATAGCTTCACACGGCTAATTTAATAATTGATAAGCACTTATATAACATAGAAAATCTGGATTCATTTTTTATTAGTCCAAGCGGTATACCCGGGTTGGCATTATACAAAGATCATATATATATATATATATATATATATATATATATATATATATATTTAATCCAATGTTTTATTTTTATTTTACTTCTCGGTTTATTTCTTGTTTTTTTTGTATCATGTCGTTTTGTCTTACTGTTATCACATTTATATATTTTGTTTATATATGTTATATAATTATATATTTATATATAATTACAACTTTCTTTATATATAACCAGTAATACAATAAACTTTTGATCTATCTATCTATCTATCTATATATATATATATATATATATATATATATATATATTGTTAGAATAAAGTGTTATAATAATGTGCTAATAAAATACATAAATAATGACTATATCCAAGAAGGAATTAGGCGAAGATAATGCAACTATTGTGTTACTGCTAATTGTGTTAACCAAGTCGTGTTAACGGTTGATCAACATGATGATATTGTTCCTATATATGTGTGTGCGTGTGTGTGTGTGTGTGTATATGTGTATGTGTTTATGTATGTGTGTATGTGTGTGTATGTATGTGTATGTGTATGTGTGTATATGTTTATGTATGTGTGTGTATGTGTAAATATATATATATATATATATATATGTGAATAAGTTCCTATATGGATTTAAGTATGAGTGTACGATGTACACTGTACAATGTACTATATACACTGTACAATGTACTATGTACACTGTACATATACTGAAGTTACGGAAATTAATTCAAAAATATAACTATATAAAAAATTTATAATAAAATAATAGTAATATTTATTTATTGAAACAACGTATATATATATATTGTTATTTTATTTTATTTTGGTGGAGTACTTTCATCCCATCTAGGAACTTAGATGACGTTTTCACTTATAACCAAGGGACAATATACATATGGCTATAATGTCCCTTCGTTTATTCTACATTTATATGACACAAATATTGTTATAAGGTTAACAATAAGTGTACATAATATAAGTACATGGTTTCTTATAAACTGTAACCAGATGTACGTATGTGTATGTATGTATGTATATTTGTATATTTATATATATATATATATATATATATATATATATATATATACATGTAAGTATATGTATATATGTATGCATATATGTATGTATATGTATGTATATGTATGCATATGTTTATGAAATGAACAAGTATTACGGAGATACTTATAACAATAACTGGCACTAAACAACATATTATCAGTGTTAGTATGCCATTGTGCAGTTTCCGCATGATTGACAGGTGTCCCTGCAGGGAGGAGTTAACCTCCTAATTGTTACATAATAAGTATGTGTGCTTCGTCACGTGATTTATTATTATTACATAAGCATTATGTAACACACAAATAATAATAATAATATATATATATATATATATATATATATATATATATACATTTACACATCCTGGCGTTTATAATATGAACTTCATATATATATATATATATATATGTATATTAAGGCACTGTATATTTAAATTAATATAGGGGAAGGAAGGGAAATTTAGCCGAATTTTTATGTATGTTACTAAAATGTATGTTTATAAATGCACTAAATCAAAATATACATATTTTTAAAAAACCATAATATGTAATTAATATTATATACATTTACATTATTTTGTATATATTAAATGGATATTAGTAAACTATATAACTATGCGGCATTATATGCATAATATCGACATCGCTACTCCTCAAGTTACATGGGATAGCCTCTCGAGTATCCAGTTATTTTCTCTGATAATAACGTTGATAAATAGGAAGGTACTTCAGAAATAATTACTTTTTTAAATAAACATAAAATCTTTAATTAATTCTGGAAGATATCCCTAACTATTTTAATTTGTAAAATAATAACTAGTCGAAAATCGATTAGAATATGGGATATTAAATGTAATTTCTATGATAATAAGAATAACTCGTTTAATGGTTTTTAAAATATATATTGGAGCTCCAATTAAGATAATATTACCATAATCATTTTCATTGAATCAAATAGTTGATTTTATATATGAATATTATATAAATGATAATTATCTGATTTACATATATATGATACATGATCTGACTTCGATAAATTATATGAAACACATTTTCAAATGAATTTAATTTTAGATGAAGAAGTCATTAAAAGAATATCAAATATAATATCAAGATAAACCTAATTTGAAATAGACATATAGACATAGTTGTACTACTATTTATAAATACATTTTTATTTAAGTGCCATTTACGAATATTATTCGCATATAACATTACGTTATCGTGGTGACAAGATTCAGCGTAAATTTGAATGTCATCCGCATATATATGATATTTCATATTTGGTGTTTTTGTATTATATATTTCAAAGGAGAAATATAAAGAGTGAAAAGTAGAGTACATAATGTGGATAGCTGTGGAACCCTATAATTAAATATTTCACCTGAAATACAATTATGAATCTATATCGAATATATTTGATATTTTATAAAAATGAAATACATAATAGTGAATTGATGATACATATATAAGTTATAATACCCCTCTCACAAATGATGCAGTTAATACGCACGCTATTTATGTCATTATATTATTTCACTAGATATGTTAACTACAACTAACAACATACTGTATAATATACTAATACTCTAGAATAGTACTAGCTAGTACAAAAAATGATTACATCATATTTTACAAATACATGTATTATGTACATATGACATTATATTATATTATATTGTATACATTATATATGTCTACGAATTCTTTTTTGTAGTATAATCAATATACTATATATATAATATGTTTATGTTTTTAAAACTATAGTTGTATTTATATGATATACATAACATATACTATAATATATATTACATAATTATTTATTAAAATATACGTAAGGGTTTTATTAAATATAAATAATTGTATAATATATCGTTATAACCATATAAGTATACTTATTTTATTTTATAATTTATCTGTTTCACGATTGCACTTATTAATTACTTATTACTTAACTATCACTTACCTATAGGTAATACATGTATATACATGTGTTTACATGTGTTTACATGTGTTTACATGTGTTTACATGTGTTTACATGTGTTTACATGTGTTTACATGTGTTTACATGTGTTTACATGTGTTTACATGTGTTTACATGTGTATACATGTGTTTATTGTAATTGTAATTGTAATGGTTTATTTAAACACTTAAATATATAAAAACATATCTCAAAAGTGTATAGACAATATACAGATATTCAGCAAAACAGTTGCTATGGATGAGTATAAATATAAATATATATAATAATAAACAAACGAGAACAAGAAACGATAATGAACGATAATAAAATAATAATAGTCATAATTTAGATTTATATAGCATTCAGTGCTGCCTACGTAATAACAATAATTTTAGTCGAGTTTTAAAGGTGGCGTGATTATTGATATTCCTTATATTAATTGGAATGGAATTCCAATTAATAGGGGACATGCATTTAAACGATCTACCACCAAATATCTTTTTTTTGTAAGGATGCGTTTTTAGTCGAATGGTTCTAGTAGACCTAAGTGAGTTAAGAGGATTAATAGGATCTAATAGGTTATACAGGTAAATTGGTTGGTGCGTAAGTAATAATTTGTGAGTGAGGCATAGAAGTTTAAATAGGCAACGATTTTTAAAAGTTAACCATTTAAGTGAGGACATAAGTGAAGAGACAGAGGTAGTATAATCAGAATAAGATAAATTAAAAGTAAGTCTAGTAGAAGCACGAATAATACGATCAATTTTAGATATCGATATAGAAGGAAGAGAGCAGAGAAGAGAGTTACAGTAGTCGAGACGAGAAAAAATAAGAGAGTTTATTAGAATAGAACACGATTTTTTAGTTATAAATTTTCTAATAGAGCGAATTTTATATATATGTAAATTAGATATTTTACATATATTAGATATATGCCTGTCATAATTAAGATTAGTGTCAAAGATAAAACCGAGATTTTTAATGAAAGGTTTTGGTTGAATTAAAGAATTATTTACAGACAGAGGAGGAAATGTGGATTGAGAATGAGAAATATTTATGAGTTCAGTCTTAGTTTCATTTAATAGAAGAAAATTTGATAGTAGCCAAAAGTTAATATGTATAATGCAATTTGAAAGAGATAAATTAGAGTCAGGACTGGAGTTAATAGGTAATTTTATATAAAGCTGAATATCATCAGCATAAATATGATAAGATATGTCAGGAAAGGATTGAATTAGTTTAGATAGTGGAAGAATATATAGAGTAAAAAGTAAAGGACCAAGCACCGATCCCTGTGGTACACCACAAGTAACGGGTATAGGTGAAGATAGCGATTCACCAATTTGTACAGAGGAGGAACGATTTGAAATATAAGATTTAAAACAAAGTAGGGGAGCATCAGATATACCTAAATAATATAGCCTATTTATAAGTATATCATGGTTAATAGTATCGAAAGCAGATGACAGGTCTAAAAGAACCATCTGTATGCATTGGTTATCATCAAGAGTAGTAAGTAAGTCATTTAGAACAGATGTTAGTGCAGTTTCAGTTGAATGGTGTTTCTTGAAAGCACTCTGATGAGGGTCAAGGATATTATTGACAGAAAGGTAATTAAAAATTTGCTTAGAAAAAATTCTTTCGAGAATCTTACTCATAATAGAAAGTTGAGAAATTGGTCTAAAATTAGTTAAGACTGATGTATCAATATTATTCTTTTTAAGGATAGGTTTTATATGAGATCGTTTAAAAGATGTCGGAAATATACCATATATTAAAGAGTGCGAATAGATAGATAGTAGTTGATTTGAAATAAAATGTGATGATTTTTTAAAAACTGATAATGGGATAGGATCTACAGAGGAAGTAGATTTAACAGAGTTTAATAAGGATAAAATCTCAGTTAAAGAAGTACTGAAAAAACTAGTAAAGGAACACGATAAAGGTAAAGAGAAAACATTTATATCATAATTGGAGAAAAGAGGAGAAACAGTTGCTATATTAAATGCTATAGATCTAAGTGTATTTAAAGTTTTACCATTAAGTTGATTTGAGAACTGTGTACAAAGAATGTGAGCAGGGATATTGGGATATTGGCTTTTATTACTAGTGCCCATTAGAGATGAAGTTAGTTTAAAAAGATGACGAGGTGACCGGGAAAATTCATTAATTTTATTTTGGTAGAAAATAGATTTTGCCTTGTTCATTGCACTTTTATATATTGATCTATATATCTTAAATGTATCGTGATTCAGTGATGTAGGACACTTTACATATATTCGTTCCTTATTTCGAAGGGTACGTTTTTGAGAGGAAAGAGCGCTATTATACCAAGGAGTATTTGGATGTACTGAAAGATATTTAGTATTTATCGGTGCATGGGTATTTAGTGTCATAATAAGGAAGTTGTTAAGAGTATCAATGCAAGGTGGGAAAGGTGGCAAATATATAGATAAATCAGAGAGAAAATTATAATAATTAATGTTAGATAGTTTACGATAGAGAATTTTGGATTTGGAAGTAGGTAATGAAGATGCAATAAGTGAGAATTTAATAGTGTAATGATCAGTAATGAGAGAATAAAGAGAAGGTTTAGAAAATAGAACATTATTAAGAATAGGAGTTATGATTAAGTCAAGCGTATTACCACTTATGTGGGTTGGAAAATTTACATTTTGTACTAATGAAAGAGAGTCAAGTAAATCACTAAAAGAAGAATGTGGAGGGAAAGGGTTTCCAAAATGAAAATTAAAATCACCGGCAATAAGAAAATTGGTATTATTTATAGAATGAATAATATCAGTAAAGTCATTGAAAAAAGGTAAAATGTTAGTATTGGGAGGTCGGTAAATTAAAGAGAAGGTAAAGTTAATAGAAGAGAGTTTAACACTTAAACGTAAGCATTCAGATAAATATAAAGGCATATGTTTAGATTCAATTATAACAATAGACTTCTTGGTTAATATGCCAACTCCCCCACCACGACGGTTGTCACGAGGAAGAAGGGTTAGACAGTAATTAATATTATTAATACATGAAAAAATATGTGTATCACGCGATGTAATCCAGGTTTCAGTAAGTAGTACAATGTCGGGTTTGTCATCAGTAAGTAAGTCCAGTATAAGGTCAATATTAGCTTTAAGATATCTAGTATTTAAAAGAAAGATAGTAGGATAGATTGGTGTGTTATGTGATTGTCATTTAGAAGACGTAGATTTGGATTTAGATTTAATAATTTCTTTGTACTCTATGAAGGATTTCTCCCATAGAGCTAGTTCATCCGAAGATGGTGACAACGGTTCACATTTCCAATCAATCTTTGAATCATTACATGGTTTGAGTTCATAACGCGATGTACGATAATTGAAAATACATTTATGACCCGTGACTATACCTGATTTGCATGCATGAAAGAGTACTCTACCATTCATGAATGCAGTATCAGATAATTGTGGTCTAAAGAATAGTTTAGAAAAATTACTATCTTTTAGTTTATTTCGAGAAGATATTATAGCGTCATAGATAAAAGGAGAAGATAATGTAAGAAAAGCGCGGTTAGATTTAAAAGATATAGTAGTAATAGTGTTAGGGTCAAGGTCAAGTTTGGAAAAAATAGATTTTAGAAAAGGCAGATTCTCAATAACAAGTGAAGGAGTAAGAGGAACAGGAATGTGTGCAGATTTATTACGAGAGCTAGTAGATGAAGAAGAATTAGTGAATAGTGAGGCATATGTTTTAGTTGCATTAATATGTGGGGGATTAGAAATATATGAGGTATTAGAAATAGATGAGGCATGAGAAATATGATTAGAAGAAGTGTGGAGAGATGTAATATTAATAGATTGATTTTTTAGGTCTACTAGACTAGATTCAACCCTTATTATGAGATCCTCCATTGATTTCACGTCCAGTGGGTCAGGTGAGTGACGTGGCATTGCTGACGGAGAGGTAGTGGAGTCACGACAGCTAGCACAGGTAAACATGAAACACGGTGAGTTCATCAATTGGATCGAGAGTTTAGACGGCTTGTTGTTGTTCCCCCACGAGAATGAGGTCTCCTCTGCAGCTTGTAGATATGTATAGTGTATAGCTGCATCGCAAGTACACGTAATGAAGCCGTCAGCAGATGAAACATCGCATGCTTCCAGAGAATCCTTACATTGCGAGCAACACTTCGGACTCATTGTCGATGTATATGCATGTAATACACAGTGTATATAGTGATATAATCACAAAATTACAAAATCTAATAATAGAATAATGCAAGAATTACTATAGAAAATTAGACAATAGAAATTGAATGTATTGAAAACACGTTTGTCCAGTACGAATGCTAGAGACAGAATGAGTATATATGTATACATGTGTTTACATGTGTTTACATGTGTTTACATGTGTTTACATGTGTTTACATGTGTTTACATGTGTTTACATGTGTTTACATGTGTTTACATGTGTTTACATGTGTTTACATGTGTTTACATGTGTATACATGTGTTTACATGTGTTTACATGTGTTTACATGTGTTTACATGTGTTTACATGTGTTTACATGTGTTTACATGTGTAATACTGTACTATACGACGATTTAAAATGCACCACAGATTATTTATGATTATTCTTAATTTCGAATAGTCGGTCTTCTCGCTAAGTCGGCAAATTGTCCAGATCCATTATTACCCGAATTATCGGGTGACGACTGTATATATATATATATATATATATATATATATATATATATATATATTCACTTGCATAAAGCGATAAAATACAGATACAAATAATCACATGGATAAGAATCACAGTGATAATAGAGTTATGAAATGAATATAAAACTCCTATAAACTAGAACATAAAAATAAAGGTCAAATATTATATGCGTATATTATGCAAATAAATATAGATATGGCATATATATATACCATATCTATATTTATTTGCATAATGTATACATGTGTATAATTTTTAAATCATATACACAAATATACAATTATATGAATTAAATATCAATATGTAGGTATAATTACCTAGTTATTGTACATATATGGACTATATATGGAACGGCTAGTAAACATGACTTATGACATATAGGTAATGGCATTATTACCATGTTTCCATGTTTACACGCGATGTATATATCAACTGTCTGTGTGGCTCAGTGGTTAAGGCATCAGACACACAAGCAGTAGGACACTGGTTCGACCCTCGTCCGGACCATTAATTAATTTTATAAAATGGGTCTTTACATATTATTATGTATCATTATATATGATCTTATATAATTGTGTATAAATAAATAACCGGCTCTCGTTAAAACCATGGATGCCTTAACATGAGAGAGGCTTCGAAGGGACATTAGAGCCACATATGGTTATAAGTGAAAACTTCATCTAAGTTCCTGGATGGGATGAAAGGATTCCACCAAATAAAAATAATAATAACAATAACAATGTATATATATACATGTATTATACATGTTTACATGATTAATATAGCATATATTCAGACAATTGCAACGTTATTATTATTGAGCTTATAAACATATATATATATATATATATATATATATATATATATACATAATATATACATATAGATAATATATATATATATATATATATAATGTATTTATTAATCAACTATTTATTTCTATGTTATTGTTATTGTAATTGTTACCAATTTAAACTTTTTTTGGTTTGTCGACTATTAAATATTAACTATTGATGATTTCTTTACATACATATTTTACATTTGTAAGTTTTAGGACTGGAAACTGCATAAATGAAGCAATCGGTCATCGGAGCATGTAGGTAATGTTAACGTCAGCTCTATTAAAACGTTTTAAGTTAAATAATTATGTTTTCATTATTTCGTTCAGTTTGTATTTGATGGTATCATATGGATGTATTTGATGGACAATGTTGCCAGAGTATGGGACATGTATTGCCTTGAGTCAATGTTACATATCCTATGTATAAGTATTGATTACTAGATAATAATTATTAATAGCAAAATACACAAATAATAAATTCTTTAATTAAAGGATAACCTATGTTATATATATATTCGTATACGTAAACAGACCCATGAGATACACAAATAAGAAATGCACTTTTATTTACGCTGCTTCATTATTTAGTAATGGTGTCTTACTTGTAGTGTACTTGTATACTTGTAGTGATACCATAGTTACACAATACCATAGTTGTGAATACCTTTTTTACATAACTATAGTTACATAACTATTGTTGCATGACTATATAGTAATGATAAGTTATAGTGTCTGACACTGTACATATGTCGGTAACATATCATGAGGTTAGAGGTTGTCATGTGAGTTCAGAGGTCATTACAATGTAGTAATTTAAAATATATTATAAATATATTGCGTAGAAAAAAGTAATTGGGATATGGGTATATCCTAATATCTATTAGAATACTACTAATAGCACTGGAATATAATAATTTCTATAATTTTAATGAAATTAAATGTTGGTAATATATATATATATATATATAATTAACTATATTTAATTAACTAGATACACTAATATATATAACAATATATCTAACATATTTATATTATTTATTAAATCCGCATTTTTAGTTTAATAAATAATAAGTATATTATTAAATTAAAAATAAAATATTTTATAAATCGATTCGAATTTATTTCAACATTAAATTTACTAAATATTCACAAATACATCACAATATAATTAGTATCTTTCTATTAGAGTGAAATGTCTGCACAGATAATGAAAGAGTTCTTAAGCAGTATATTCGAACATAACGAGGGTTAGTCATGTATATCATATTGACAATATAACTTTAGTATTTTCAGTATTATATACACATATATTAACAACGACAAATATTATTCAAGGTATTAGGTTTATCCTATCAATTTCGCCTTCATTTCGCTATTATTGTGTCATGGTTCAACGTTCAAGTTAAATTTGATATTAATTCAGTGATCTCTATTCCGTGTCGCCACTACATACGTACAGGCCTGATTAACCGAGTCACTGACATCACATCGTTTACAAATACGGTATTGCCAATGAAAAATATTGTACAAATGTACATCGTTTATTCATTTATAGATTATCTATGACTATCATACGATGATTCATGAGATGATTCATGCGATAGCAGATCTCTAGGTGGCTTATTCAAGTTACATTCGCCGTTAACCATTTTAACATATTAACCGTATATCTATGTTTACTGAAAACCCTCCCCTGTGGTTAACTGTACAGTATACATTAATAGCTAAGATCTATGCCGTTAACATAAGACCTGCAACTACGTGTACGTATACGCATAACTATACGTTAATATAATGATTATAATACAAGGTCATCAATATAACTAACCAACTGAACCCGCCACTGAATACAATCCACCCTAAGTCTGCAATTAGTGCTACTATAGACAGAAGAATGTTCTAGAGACTATGTATTTACCTGAGTATCTATTTAATATCTAGCATATAGAGTTATTAATAATGTATAGTATATTATAATATATTATTGTATAGTGTAGTAAAGTATGTTACAGTATATTATAGAGTATACAAATAAACCCTAGGGTTAACCCTAGCTGTATACAGCTGTAATTCACGAATACATGTGTAGGTATTTGTTATATTATGAAAGGAATATAATACATATATGTGTTGATGTGTCTATACAAATTAATATATTAATAATAACTCTTCTCGGTTATTATATACGGCCAACTCATGCGTCATGCATGACTGCGTCAGGAAAATAACTTTCTGCTTTCACAATAATATAACTACGGAGATATCCACACATACACGTATATGAATAACATACCTATGTACGTGCCGATGTTATTGTTATCTTAGTCTAGGTGGAGTGCTTTCATCCCATCGCAGGAACTTAGATGATATATTCACGTATTACTATACGGCTCTAATGTCCCTCCGAACAGGTACATATGTTACGGCATCCATAGTTTTAACGCGATAATATTATATAATATCACTTCTAACTATTATTTTTAATACCTATTATATTTGTCCGAACTGTTTTTGAACCCGCTTCTTAATGATTGAATTTTTGAAGACTTAACATTCTGAGCCATCTCATTGGCAGATACAATTGACCTTTACGTAAGTTAACCAATGACCTTTACGCTACAACTGTTTCAAGTGACGAACGTAATACAGCATATGAATTGAACTCTGAAAAATACTGAACATGATATTTTACTATGATATCATCTAATTTTTATGGTCTTAAATTATCTTATTCTTCAAATTATCATTATATATATAAGTTACTTGCATGTTACTTAATGATATGAATGACATAACTGCACGTTGATAGATACTCCAGCGGTGGTGGTGATGATGGAAGAGCCGGAGAGAAAGGTGGGATCAGCTATAATAGCATTCCTTCATCTGATGGCCTTGTGCTTGACCTTCTACCTGTCGGTGTTCGGTATTCAGAATGTCTGGTACTACATGAAGGATGACTACACTCCATGTTAGTTCACATATAGTACTAGAATAGTACTGATATAACCCAAAGGTAGCACTATAATACATAATACTATCCATGTTAGTTCACACTCCAGAATAGTACAGCTAGTACCCAATGTTAACTACTAGTACCCAATTGTACCACTAGTACCCATGATAGTATACACTAGTACTGCATGGTACCGCTAAAACCCAACTTTACATCTAGTACCCAATGGTAACTACTAGTACCCAATTGTACCACTAGTACCCATGATAGTATACACTAGTACTGCATGGTACCGCTAAAACCCAACGTTACATCTAGTACCCAATGTTAACTACTAGTACCCAATTGTACCACTAGTACCCATGATAGTATACACTAGTACTGCATGGTACCGCTAAAACCCAACGTTACATCTAGTACCCAATGGTAACTACTAGTACCCAATTGTACCACTAGTACCCATGATATTACACACTAGTACTGAATGGTACCGCTAAAACCCAACTTTACATCTAGTACACAATGGTACCACATTGGTGTACTATAGTACATACTACTATATATGTTAGTATATACAAATGTTTCCTATAGTACATAATGGTACCATTGGTTATCAATAGTACGACTTATGATTACTAAAGTGAACCATTAATACCCGCGAGTAGCCACTATGGTATTTATTATAGGTTACAATAGTATGTATAAATAACTACAATTACATGTAGGTACTTATTATTTACCTCTATCTACCATACGATGTAAGGATACGTTATGTGTATAGTACCAGTAAGTAGTCGTTGTTATTCCTGCGTATAATGTGCGTCGTACACTTGACGTGACGTCATTGTAAAGTTTGCTTCCTACTTCTTAGAAGTTCTATAGACATATCATCTATAGGTACAAGATAACCACACTAAGCTGATATGATACCTACTGAATTATATACATATTATTTATATTCTATTTAGTATATATATATATATATATATATATATATATATATATATACATATATATCTTTATCCGATTGAATATATCCAGATTTAGTAGTACTAATATATAGTAAAATAGATATTCCTTATATCATCCATTAGTTACGCAATTTAAACCGTTGCTATGGAAATAACAAACCAGCATTACCCCTAATACTCGTGTGACCAATAGGGATAGCCCACATGATGACGCATACGATAACCGCTACCAAGGAGTACTGCGATAAGATGTCCGTTGCTAGGGCGAGTCAAACAAACGTCACCATGGTAACAGAGAGCGCATGGAGATTAGCCTCAACGCTCAGAGAACGACTACAAAAGGTTATGAAATAGCTATAGTCACGTAGTAAAGACAGGGGTTCTATTGTTGTATTCATATTATGTAATAATGTGCATTCGTGTTTGACAATATTATAAATATTAAAATTACACTTAATGTTGAATTTACATAATAATAGTTGTACAGTATATATTGTACAGTGTACATTGTACATTGGCTGACTAATAGCTGATGATTTAATAATGCTAATTAACATCACTTAAATATCAAATCACGTGGTAATAGATGGCGTCACTGTGTAATATTATAGCCAACCTATAGGTTATAGTGGTATCTATATATATATATATATATATATATATATATACGTATACGATAGATTATAAAATACCAAGCTATAGCGTAATAATTGTTAAATTATATACCGCAGGCTATAGTTATATATATATATATATAACTATATGTTGTATTCTCGAAGTGTTCTCGAGTTAATCTATCTTCAAATCTTTCTTAAATTTAATCTCTTTTCAGAAGCGATATCATATATATTGATATGCTGACATTACAAATGTATACATGAGACTCCTCTCACATACATTACTCGTTGTAGACATTATATGTTTTGTATACATTGTATACTTCATATACACTGTATAATATAATTTAATTACGTTATTAAAAGATAAACAAGTGTAAATATAATTGTAGAACAACTATATGCTATAGAATATATCGATATATCGTTTGATATTACTTAATAGGTATTCTATCTACTGAAATGTTGTAATTATATAATTAATCAACTTAATCAATTAAATATATTAATAAACAAAATAGTATAATTATTAATCATAGTTGTATATAATAATATAAGTATGTGTATAAGTATGTGTATAAGCTATTCAATCGTATTCAATGTATAAGTTGTTTGACTTTTTATCTACATTTAATTTATAACATTTATCTGTATTAGAAAAATAGACGATACATATAAACATAGTATTTAGTGTGTTTATCTACTATTTTTTAAATGTATACAAGTAGGTTTACTTAACGATTTATTTAATGATGGGTCCTCGGTTATTTTAAATCTGAATATCATAGTATCATGTAATTAATAATATTAATTGCTAATATCATATTGCTAATAAATATCACCAATAACTACTTATATACATAATATTAATTAAGAATTGTAATTCAAAATATATTTATATAAATATTTAATATATTGATATTATATCTTAATGAATCATAATGAATATCGACCAAAACTATAACCCTTACAACTAAACACAAACTGACCAGGTACCTGATCAGATAAGACGTGACAGTACCGTGAATGTTATTAGATCCGATCAACAATCAACTAATGCAAATATAGTTGGTATTTACCGTGTATAGATAGTTATACCTAGTGACAAGTGTCTCTTTATATACTATATATTGACTTGAAAACAATTACAACTATCTAGCCTTCTACACAAAATATACTATATATATAGTATAATATTATACTATATTATATTATAGTTTACCGATATATTATATTCATAACTGCTTAATATGTTAATGATACATTATTAATTAAATTTTAATATCAATTCTCGATAAATTTATATATTAACTATAATTAACTAAATATATTGCTATATACACACACAAACAGAACAATTTTAATGAATAAAATATTCATAATTATATAAATAGTTTAAAAAAGTATTTTTTATTTTTTATTAATTCAAAATATTGCTGATATATTCAATAAACTGATTTTTTTAAAACGTTTTTAAATTTATGAAAAATAATTTCTACTTAAAACCTTCTCAAGAATACACAAATATATCGATATAAAAAATAACAATATATTATTAAAAACTAAAATTATATATGTAACTTTTATATGTGTTATCAAATATTCATTAAGTTATAAGCATATATCTAGAGGTCATATAACTTCCTAATACGGACACTCTAGATGTAAAAATAATGATACCCTATAACTAATCAGCGCGCAGCGTATGAATTGTTCTGATTTTAATAAAAATCACGTTCGTTAAAATATTAATAACACCAATAAAGCTAAATCTAACATTTTTATTATTTAGATGCTTAAATTGTATAATTAATTAAAAAATAATAAAAATAAATAAATTATTAACTAATTAAATTAGAATACATTTTTCATAAAATTAATTATAAATAATGTAATTGTAATTTGTCTGATTGATTCATCAATACTATATAGTTTATCTAGTGTATATAGGGTGTCCGTATTATAATACAGGGTGTCCGTATTTGGACATGGGTACCGAATATGGACACCCCCGTTATCTTCGGAATTAAAATATTAAATAAAATTTAAAAATCACAATAATATCTATAATCATATAATATTAATATATTGTAATTTTTGAATAAAAATAATGAGTCATAAAATGTTAAGACCTTATATTGTTAAAGTGTCCGTATTAGGTTACTTTCCCCTATATATATATTCGCATGTTATTTACAATATATTATTTACAGACCGTTGAAGAATATTTAAATTTATTAAACGGTTAGCACATGTAAATATAATACAATATGGTTCAATAACTATTAAATAATATGTTTATAATGATATTAATCGTATATAATTGTTATGTATTACTGTATCAATATGTATCCGCATTATGAGTAACTGTAGCTAATAATATATAGCTAATGTATAAGTATACTATATATAGCTGATAATATATTAACAATTTATTGTGTACAAATTAATTATAAATTTATAACATTTACAGAAAAGAATAAAATAATAATGGGTAATAAATATATATATATATATAATATACAATTTCATACTTATGTACGTGTATATATCTATGTATATATATACACTAATGGAGACAAACTGTGTTATCATTGTATATATATAATTACAAAACACATTGATATAGTAAAATATATATATATACACTATTTGCGACATCAATAACGACACCACGAATGAACTACTCGTTCCATTGTTACAAGAGCTACACGTGACCTTCAACGATGACCTCTATTACAGATAAGATTGATGATCTAGAACGCAAGATAAGCGACGATAACTCAAGTCATGTGATCCTAACCGAGTTAATGGCTCAACAGTCCGCCAAGCACCGCCACCTACTGGATCATCTGAACGCTTTAAACGTTAGTGGTAGTCCGCTGAGCGTTTCCGGTCATGTCGGAACCACGTGTAACATCAGTAGTCGTAGACATTTAGACAGATAATTATTATTTAATTAACATAATTAATAATATTATATTATTAATTTTTGCGGTAAAAGAATATCTTCATATATGTATATGTGTATGAATATGTGGACATATACCCTTAGAGTTAATACCATTAGGGTTAATACCTTAGGGTTAAAAGAGTAACTGTAAGCACGAATATACACGTGATATTATGTCAGTCTTGTGTTATAATAGTCATGTATACTTAAAATGACCGTAAACAATTTATGTAGGTGTAATACTTTCATGACATCTAAAATGAACAAATACATAACACGGAACTAAAATGAATATATATGACCAGGATCATTATTTTATAATTATTATCAGAATGACATTTTTAACAAAATATTTATTCTATTAAATTCAAACATGTTATAAGTGAACGAAACATTTATTAAATATTTAAACTTCAATACAGTGACCATTTTATTTGTTTATATAATTATTATGAATATTTTAAATCAATATATAAATTTATATATATATCATAAATATATTTGTCATCCAAATATTTCAATAGATGAATGTCACTCTTTTGAAGAACATCGTTAGTCAAGATAAGAAAAATGTAAAGAAAACATTAAATCTAGAGTTAGGACATATATTAGTCAATATTATCAAAATTATCAAACATACATTCTCAATCAATTATAATTTATATCAAACTTAATTAAATGCAATTTAATTATAATTCAATTACTATTATGTGTTTATTTTCTATACATATATGTATTACATACATATTACATATACATATATACATTTTCTGTACATATAGTATACTATGTACAATTTGCACACCCCTATTTACAATGTATACACATACTATGTCAACTTATACACCATATTTACAACATATACACTCCATTTACAATGTGTAAATGCAAACTTAACCCTCTATCACAATAGGTCACAACTTAACCCTCTAGCACACTAGGTTATAACTTTACCCTCTATCACACTAGGTCATAACTTAACCCTCTAGCACACTAGGTTATAACTTAACCCTCTAGCACACTAGGTTACAACTTAACCCTCTAGCACACTAGGTTACAACTTTACCTTCTATCACACTAGGTCACAACTTAACCCTCTATCACACTAGGTCACAACTTAACCCTCTAGCACACTAGGTCATAACTTAACCCTCTATCACACTAGGTCACAACTTTACCATCTATCACACTAGGTCATAACTTAACCCTCTAGCACAATAGGTCACAACTTAACCCTCTATCACACTAGGTCATAACTTAACCCTCTAGCACACTAGGTTACAACTTAACCCTCTAGCACACTAGGTTATAACTTAACCCTCTATCACACTAGGTTATAACTTAACCCTCTATCACACTAGGTTATAACTTAACCCTCTATCACACTAGGTCACAACTTAACCTTCTATCACACTAGGTCATAACTTAACCCTCTAGCACACTAGGTTACAACTTAACCCTCTATCACACTAGGTCATAACTTAACCCTCTATCACAATAGGTCACAACTTAACCTTCTAGCACACTAGGTTATAACTTTACCCTCTATCACACTAGGTCATAACTTAACCCTCTAGCACACTAGGTTATAACTTAACCCTCTAGCACACTAGGTTACAACTTAACCTTCTATCACACTAGGTCACAACTTAACCCTCTATCACACTAGGTCATAACTTAACCCTCTAGCACACTAGGTTATAACTTAACCCTCTAGCACACTAGGTCACAACTTAACCCTCTATCACACTAGGTCATAACTTAACCCTCTATCACAATATGTCACAACTTAACCCTCTAGCACACTAGGTTACAACTTAACCCTCTATCACACTAGGTCATAACTTAACCCTCTATCACAATAGGTCACAACTTAACCCTCTAGCACACTAGGTTACAACTTAACCCTCTATCACACTAGGTAATGACTTAACCTTCTATCACACTGTTTACACATAACCTATGCGACGTTACAGGGAAGAGCTACTGCCCATGATGGAGATGCCAGCTAAACCTTTAACTATTGAAGAAATCGAACTATAAGAGTGATCTCTAGGCATTCCTCTCTCTCTCTCGTTGACCGGATGGTGTGATGATACGAATAAACACTACAATAATACCCGATAATGTATTATATTATTTAATATTATAGATTAATATATATATATATATATATATATATATATATATTTATATATAGAAAGGAAGTTATACTGAGATATACAGAGATATACTTAGAGGCTTGAATATGGACATGGAGATACTGATTGGAATAAATTACATAATTGAATATATTAAGAGTTACATGTATAGAGAAAACAATACGAAAATAGATATTCATTGAAGTAGATACATTAAAAGTGGTGTTATTATATTTTATGAAGTGGTACTATGTGTTATGAATGAATGAGTGGTATCAGTTTATAGATATACGACATACTATGTATATATATATCATACGTTTATTGAGGATCAGTGAAATCCTCGGCTTTATTTAGTCGATACACCCAATATATTATAGATTACAATATTTGTAAAAGTAATAATATAATAATAATTATATGTGTGTTAGTATTCGTTGTAATATAATTAGTAAGTTAAAAAATAACATAGAAGATACATACATATATATATATATATAAATAAAATATATATAAATTAATACAAATATAAAATACTATTCATGAACATATATAAATTATTTAAATTTAAATTATCATAAAATGAAATACATTAAATTAAAGTAAATAATAAAATAATTTAATAAAATAATGTTATAATATTTAAATGTACTAAAATATATACTAGTAAAAATATGTAACTTTATAAAATTGTAATATAAAGAAATGTTTAATATAAATAGTCAATTATTATAAATATGTGTACAATTAAAATATCTAAAAGTATGTTATAAAATTAAAAAATTAATAATCATTCAATAAGATCTGAAATGGCACAACATTCCTGTCTAATTACAGATGACTAGAATAATTACAAATACCTATAATAATTTAAAAAAAAATTAATAACACGAAACGAAACAAGATGAAAAACAAAAATAAATATTAAAAAATATAACAAATTATAATTTACTTATAAATAAATATTTTAATGTTTTTTATAGAATAAATGCATTATTTATATTTTTTTCCGTAAAATATTATTAAACTTTAATTCATAATATAACTTTAGCCCTTTAAAAAATATTATATTTTGTAATGTATTTGATTTCATTAATGGTGATTTAAATTTATTATTTGGTTATGTTATAGCGTTTTGTTGGGTGTTATATGGTAAACGTCATTACATACTTAACTTTCAACACGTTATTGTTGAATCGTAGGGGCAATATGAATAATGTTCTCACCAACTTCGCCATTTATTTCGATCATTATTTATCATCAATAGGTCGCCGATATTCGGATGTCCATTAACACATATTTCCATCCATTCCATATTTGGGCGCCCTCGAAATCTTACCCCTAAGATTTGTTAATTGAATGGTTTTAGCTAGAATATTGTGATACGTGTCCAATGCAATACAATTGTTGTTTGAATACTGAACATAGTGGCGGAAACTTCCCAACATAGAGTAAATATTCTGTTTAATGTAGATATCGATGTTATGCTCTCGGTAATGTACATCAAATAGTCATTCGTGCGATTTATTTTCGAAGGCCATATTTGCTGTAATAGTTCAAGCATCGCAGCCATGGGGTAATATTGATGGTACCAGTGTTTTGGATGATTTTTATGTTCTGACTGATTATGTTTTTAAGCAAATTTTGTTTCTTAACCATATAGGTTGCAATCTTTTCAATGACGAAATAGAGCTGTCTAATCTTATTCGGATCTCGGCTTCAAGGGTACAATTATAGTTGCTCCTAAAAATGTAAATGTAGCTAACTCTTCTGATATTTAACCGTTCATATTTTAATGTAAACCTTCCTCTCTGCTGTTAACCATGGTTTTTCTCTTTTCATGTCTAATTTCCATACTATAATTGTGATAATATTAAAGTACTGAATTTACACTATTTGTAAACTCAATAAGGTCAACGAGTTCACTTATACAATACTCGATAATAACATAGCATAGCTTTTATATATACGCGCTATACGCTAAACTGACATTACATACTAAAGTTATCAAACCGTACGAATCTCAGTGAAGATCTCTAAAGGTTTCTATTATAATAAACCAACGTTATTACATATTACAATTAATGAACTTATAAACTTGCATGTTTTGATAGACTATTGGTATGTTATTGTAGTTACTACAACTTACTAGGTCAATATCATCAGCGAATTGGAGATCGGATATTTCTCTACCATCTATGGAGATACTTGAATAGTGATTTATCAGGGTATCTGACATAATGTGTTCGATGAATAGATTAAATAAAACAGGGGATAGGGGACATCCTTGTAGTACACCAACATAAGTGTTGAAGGGATCTCCCATAATGTTTTCCAGTAATACCCCACTTTATGAGTTTGCATACAATACTCTAATGGTTTCTGTTATATCTTAAGATATACCAACATTATCCATTGTTATTATGATGTTATATAACAACAGACAATCCATAGTCAACTCCTCTGAGTTACTAAACTATTCAATATTAAAGTAAGAGTTTTTCGAGGTGAAGTTCCTTTACTGTACTAGTAACTATAACAGCTGTTATAGTACTATAATAAATACACACAGATTTCTATACACTTCAGTATAAACTAAATATTAAAAAGATGCGCATTGCACATATGTAGCCAACTTCATGTCGTAACAAATACTGATGCTGATTATTCAGACGTTTTAGCCTTTCTTGCTGATTCGTACTGACGGTGAAATACTCTTACGTAAACTTAGCTAAATCTAGGTAGTCCTCATATTAATATTATGAAAAATGAATACATTATTCTCAAATATCAAGATACCATCACATTCCTAAATTGAAATACTATTAAAAGTCGATAAACTCATTTACCTATATTTTTAGAGAGATATTTCCCAAATATTTGAAATTTTGGTGACACTAAATAAACTTACGTTCATAGGAAGTCAAGTGTATATCATTTTCTCTTAAACAATAATTTTCGAGAAATTGTTGTAATCAATGTTATTATATTTTTCTGTTACATTGACCTTGCAAAGTCATGACAAACAAACTTGAGAAGAAATTTGATAGCATATAATTAACCACCTAATGATGATATTGGTTGTACTTGAAAGATCAGAGCCACAATATTCTACAAAGTCTAAGTTATATGGAAATATTCCACATGTATCAGATTCAATTGAAGAAAGAAGAAATTGATATAATGACCATAGTTACAAAAGTAATAACGAATTGTTCAGAAAGTTGTGTAAGCCAAACTATATAAGGGCCAGTGCTGAACGGCTTAGTGCTGAACTTAACTGGACCAAATAACAAAGACGTAGGATGTATCTTAATGTAGTTTACTAAGTTAGACTATGACGATAGGAAACTAAGGTATAAATAAATCAAATTAATATATACTTTATAAATTATAATAATTAATAATACGTAAACAAATTAATTTTAAAATATTGTATATTATAGAATATTATATATTGTATTTAATAAATAAACTAAATATAGAAAATAAACATAAACTTAAATACAGTAATATAAATATGGATAACTATTTTATATTATTAATTGTCATATACTTAATTACTGTATCAAAACAAGGTTTACAAAATTATATATATAAATACATATATATATATATACTAAAACAAACACATAATGTATTTTTCCATCAATGCGATGCGTATATAAGTTTACATTACCCCCAATATCCTATAAGTTTGGTCTTTTCATTGTATTGCTAGTATTACTATTAATAGTATTTTATCAACATATTAAATACATAGTAAAAAAGTAATAGCATACTTGACAAGTAATAAATGAGAATATTATAGTATGTAATATACATATATACAAATATAAATATATGAAATATACATATATATATAAATAAACATATATATATATATATATATATATATACAATATTACTCTATATATTTAATAAGACATATACAATATAATAAGTGAGATTATTATAATAGAACTTAAAATATAATAATTACGACAATATATATATATATATATATATATATATAGATATTATTCCTTCTTCACATTCTTCCAAAATAACCTAGGATTAGTATTTTATGGCAAATAATCATTTAAGAATCACATATCATCCATTACAAATCCTCCAACTTTCATATTTCAGAATTAAAAAAATACGGACCTCACATTCCAATACCTTTACGAAAACTCTAATAATATATATTGTACTCTCCCGACTTGACTACTGTGCTTCTCTACTGAATCTACTTCCTGCTAAAGCTACTGCTACACTACATCGGATCGGTTCTTAAATAAGTACTACTTACTGCATAGCAGTACTGTATCACTCTACTACAACATCACATACATCATTTAGTAATTGGCCCTTCTCCATTAAGTGTGAATATCAATTATCCATAACTCAATGTATTATTTTGTCACTAGCTATATATCTGATCTGATCAAATAACGTATACGTTTATACATTATTACCTTCTATATGTTACTAAAATTCTCTTCTTCTTATCTCCCGGAACTCTAGTAAAATTTCCCTAAATAGAGCTTTTAAACATTCCGCTCTAACTTTATGTAATTCCCCTACCGTCCGACAGCTCCTGTTAGATTCCACAATAGTTTTATAATTATTACTTCTTCTATTCTCTCTACCTTTAATACTAAATCAGCCAACTTATTATTTTAGTATTCATTATTTATATCTCATTTTATCTTCAAAGTATTATTATTATCTCATTTTTTCGCGATATTGATATCTTATTATTATTTTTCCATAGCACTAGCAAGGTGATATATTGTATTTCCTTATTTTAGTGCTTAATAAACATTATATCATCATTATCATCATATATATATATATATATATATATATATATAATTAATACTATATATATGATGATAATGGTGATTGATTGATAATAAGCAAATACATAGCTGAAAATATAATAGAAAGTATAAAGTATAAATATTTGCTAATGATAACATACGTTATAGAAATAAACAAAGAATAATACGAAATTAAAAAATTAAAATAATAAACGAAAATAATCGAAAGTAGAAATAAATCATACAGTCAAAAATAAACGAAAAATGATAAAAATAGAATTAAAAGATAGCGTAAAAATAATCGAAAATAGAAATTAAATACATTATTTTATAAGCGGCATCGACATATACAATTTCTACTTTAACTTTATAGAATCCTTCTTATCTTTGTACCCTGTATTAGTAATACATTATTAGTTTTATAGTTTAATATTTAAATGATACATTTTAAATATATTATAAATAAAACATGTCAAAAATTAATTATACCAATACTAGAATAAAACAAATACTAGATCGAAACAAACAAATAATGTATTCCTAAAATACTATTCCTAAATCTTTATAAAAAGTAATGTTTTCTAATTGAATATTATTTATAAAATATGTTAATGGAGTAACTTCCCTAAAGTCATAACTGCATATTTTAATAATGAAATATTTAATTTCCATTTATTTGCCTTCACGATGATATAATGTTTATTTTTTTTGATAATTATAATATAATGTATATACATATATACAATTTAATTATATATAAATTAGTTATTTTTTTTTATAATATACTCATATATTTAAATATAAATCAGTATTCATTAATATGAATGATAATTATTAAATACAAATTAGGTGCAACATTTTGTAATATAATAATATCTAAATAGGCTTTTTATAGAGAATCTACTGATCTTATAAAAACATGAATTGCATATTAATTATTTATATATAATTATTTATATATTTATATATATATATATATATATATATATATATATATATATATTAACATTTATATTAATTAAAAATTACAAACAGAAGAACAACAGAAAACAAACGAGAAACCAATATCAGATATTATTTCACTATTCAAATTTTCCAAATTAAAAGGGTATGTAATACATACTATGTTAATAACAATTGCTATATACATATTATTAACTTTTTAAATATTAAATTAGTTATTTATAATTTATATATATATATAAATATGATATATGAACAATACACGATATATAATTTATAATGTATTCTTATATAATAATGATGTCATAACAATCTTATATTGTAATTATATACATTATTTAATTTTAATGTCACTAATATTATAGCTGTAATTGAAAAAAATAAAATCTCTAAAAAGTTCCATTTTATCAATGTTATTACAACATATTATCTGATCGTATATCATACACCACATAGTTCACCGATCTTAAGGATTTTCACAGATGATCTATGATTCGCTAATCTTCACTAGGAATTCTACATATATATATTGTACCAATATTGACAATAATGTAACATATACTAATATATTATGTTTCATGTTACCTTATAAGGTTATGTGAAACCAGTATATTTTATATTATAGTAGCTTAAGTTTTAACAATCGTGAATCTCGGTTAGCTTCAAGTTTAGTTAGATGCACTTTAACCTCACATCCTCTATCGGTATCATACATAATATTCAATTTAAATATGTCGCACTCTAATAAATTGGATAAAGCTTATTAATGAATTGATCAGGTACCGGTGACACTACTACTACTACTACTACTACTACTACTACTACTACTACTACTACTACTACTACTACTACTACTACTACTACTACTACTACTACTACTACTACTACTACTACTACTACTACTACTAATACTACTACTACTACTACTACTACTACTACTACTACTACTACTACTACTACTACTACTACTACTACTACTACTACTACTACTACTACTACTACTACTACTACTACTACTACTACTACTACTACTACTACTACTACTACTACTACTACTACTACTACTACTACTACTACTACTACTACTACTACTACTACTACTACTACTACTACTACTACTACTACTACTACTACTACTACTACTACTACTACTACTACTACTACTACTACTACTACTACTACTACTACTACTACTACTACTACTACTACTACTACTACTACTACTACTACTACTACTACTACTACTACTACTACTACTACTACTACTACTACTACTACTACTACTACTACTACTACTACTACTACTACTACTACTACTACTACTACTACTACTACTACTACTACTACTACTACTACTACTACTACTACTACTACTACTACTACTACTACTACTACTACTACTACTACTACTACTACTACTACTACTACTACTACTACTACTACTACTACTACTACTACTACTACTACTACTACTACTACTACTACTACTACTACTACTACTACTACTACTACTACTACTACTACTACTACTACTACTACTACTACTACTACTACTACTACTACTACTACTACTACTACTACTACTACTACTACTACTACTACTACTACTACTACTACTACTACTACTACTACTACTACTACTACTACTACTACTACTACTACTACTACTAATACTACTACTACTACTACTACTACTACTACTACTACTACTACTACTACTACTACTACTACTACTACTACTACTACTACTACTACTACTACTACTACTACTACTACTACTACTACTACTACTACTACTACTACTACTACTACTACTACTACTACTACTACTATCACTACTACTACTACTACTACTACTACTACTACTACTACTACTACTACTACTACTATTATTATTATTATACATTACAACTTATATTCATTACAGTGATATTGATGAAATAATCGGAATAAAAGATACGTTCGCAAGAAGACTAAACGATGGACTACTTGGCCCCACGAAGTATCACAATAATTTCCAAGCAATGATCCAAATTCACACGCAGCGGATGTTGTTTTTAGCACATTGCATTAATATCGAATATAAGGGTATACTATTTCATAAACATATACAATATACAATATATATATAACATATACACAATAAATATATATATACATATTCTAATACACTCGCTAGTCTTCAGTAGACTTATATATATATATATATATATATATATATATAAGTCTACTGCTATAGCAGTATACTGCTACTCACTTCTATGTAATCTACCCCTGAAGCTTATGCTTAAACTTGAGATGATACAACGACGTGCTATACGCACCCTATATAAACTGAAGTTATCTTCAATAGTATCAATATCGACCCTAACGCGATCACTCGGCTGGCTTAAGTTTAGGTATCTCTGCAGGTACAGACTACTATGCATCACCTATAATGTGATGCATAGTAGTTTAGATCTCCCGAGTACCTAGCAGACTCGATCAGTATTCAAACCCTTAGTCGAGCTAGCAGGAAATGTCACACGATGAAAATTGTGCAACGCTCGACTATATTTGCTCATTCTGAATCTGATTTCTCTGTGATAGATCCAAAACACTGGAATGCTCTTCCATATGAAATTAGGTGTTTAAAATCCCTGTTAATATTTAAATGTAAACTCTCCACCTATTAACATTTTACCTACCCTCCTTTTTCCTTCATTTTTATCATATTCCTCCTACTTTATTTATGTTGTTTATGTTTCCTCCTCATGACGCCCATAACCACCACGTGATTTTGTAGTCAATAAAACATTTTGAAATAAAATCAATATATATATATATATATATATATATATGAATGAATGAAATCAGTTTATAGACATACGAAATACTATGTATATCATACGTTCAGTAAAAGGCTTTATTTGGTCGAAACCTCCAATATGTTCATGTACAGATTACAATATTAGTAAAAGTAATAATATAATAATAATGATTCATGTGTTAGCATTCTTTGTAATATAATTAGTAAATGAAACAATAAAATAGAATATACATATATATATATATATATATATACTAGCCCTTTTGGCCCTGTGTATGTGCAGATAGTTGAGATTAATGAATTATTATAAGAAAATTGCATGATCGTGTAGGTGTTGTGAGATGTGATAGGTGTATTTTAGAAATATGAAATATATTATTTATTTGATTTAAATTAATTATGTTATAAAAAATAAATATTGAGAAATTAATATAATATACATAATAAATAGGAGTTAGTCCTATCTGAATTAGCCCTATCGGAGTTAGCCCTATATAAATTACCCTATCGTAGTTAACCCTATCTGAATTAGCCCTATCTGAGATCTGAATTAGCCCTATCTGAGTTAGCCCTATCGGAGTTAGCCCTATTTGAATTAGCCCTATCGTATTTAGCCCTATCTGAATTAGCCCTATCTGAGTTAGCCTTATCTGAATTATCCCTATCTGAGTTATCCCTATCTGATTTGGCCCTATTTGAGTTAGCCATATCGGAGTTAGCCCTATCTGAATTATCCCTATCTGAGTTAGCCATATCTGAATTAGCCCTATCGGAGTTAGCCCTATCTGAATTATCCCTATCTGAGTTAGCCATATCTGAATTAGCCCTATCGGAGTTACCTCTATCTGAATTAGCCCTATCTGAATTAGCTCTATCGGGGTTAGCCCTATCGGGGTTAGCCCTATCGGAATTAGCCATATTTGAATTAGCCCTATCGTATTTAGCCCTATCTGAATTATCCCTATCTGAGTTACCTCTATCTGAATTAGCCCTATCTGAATTATCCCTATCTGAATTAGCCCTATTTGAGTTAGCCATATCGGAGTTAGCCCTATCTGAATTATCCCTATCGGAGTTACCTCTATCTGAATTAGCCCAATCTGAGTTAGCCATATCTAAATTAGCCCTATCGGAGTTACCTCTATTTGAATTAGCCCTATCTGAGTTATCCATATCTAAATTAGCCCTATCGGAGTTACCTCTATTTGAATTAGCCCTATCTGAATTAGCCATATCTGGCCCTATCTGAATTAGCCATATCTGAATTAGGCCTATCTGAGTTAGCCCTACAAAGTTAGGCCTATCTGACTTAGCACTCTAGGAGCACCTCGTATCTCAATAAAATAATTTATATATATATTCGTATAAGAACTGTATAATTATGAAATAAATAAATATAAATTTAGTAAGTCGTACAAAATTACCTCGTACGAGATTACTGGTAACCACGAATCTCATTGGATGAATCTAACGTTATAAAAAGCGCCACCTATTGAATATTCGAGGCGAATTAATTTGTAATCTTAAAAAGATGTTTCACACCAACTCGAACGCAATTATTAACTCTATTAATTAGAGGTTAAAGTTTAACTCTAATATTTAAATCCAATATTTGAAATAAAATAAATGCTTATCTGTAAAAGGGGTTTCACACCAACTTAAACTCAATAATTAACTCTAATAATTAGGTGTAAAATCCCTTTTAATGAGATTTAAATTAAATAGAAAAACTTTAACCTCTAATAATTAGAGTTAATAATTGCGTTCGAGTTGGTGTGAAACCCCTTTTAAATTTGTAAATCCACTTTAATATATGAGAACACGGTACAATGTAACATTTTCATAGTGCATATTAAAGAGATATAAAAGATGAGTATAACTGGTGTCTTCCGATCTTGCATTAAGTTCGTAGTATCGTCACTAATAATATACGCGACGATGCCGTCATATGTTTGGAGAAATATATAAATAGATAAATTAATAAAAATAATAAAACACTGTTCATGAATATAAGTTATCATCATATTTCAATCCATTACATTAAAGTAAATAATAAAATAAGATAATAAAATAATTGTATAATATTAAAATGTATTAAAATATATATTAGTAAAATATGTAACTTTATAATATTGTAATATTGAGAACTTGTTAATAAAAATAGTAAATTATTATAAATATGTGTAAAATATAAATATCTAAAATATGTTATAAAATAAAAACTACTAAACAAAAAGTAATCATCTTACAATAATACGTGCAATGGCGCCACATTCCTGTCAAATTACAGATGATAAATAATAATACCAATAATAATTTAAAAAAATATTTAAATTAATAAACGAAACAAGATGTAAAATAAATATAAATATAACAAAATATATATTATAAAATATAAAAAAAACTAATATTTACTTATAAATGAATATTTAATTATATATGTATGTATAATGAATTACTTTAACATTTTAGATATTAAAAGCCTGCCATGGTGGAAGTTAGAATTTACTCGTATTTATTTAATAGAATCAGTAACTTTCAATAAAGAATTCACCACTGTAGGTATGCAATATAATAGATATTACTGTTAAACGTATTAACCACTACATATTATTACGTATACCCCTTATACCCCTTAACCAGCTATAGTATTACTCCATATATATATATATATATATATATATATATATATCTAATTATATATGATGTTTATGACACTATTATGGTAATAGGGTTTATAAACAAAATATTAATTTATAATAAAAAATCTCTAAAGTCCGCTACATCTACTTAATTGTTATTAACATTAAACAACATTTATTTGAATTTTATAATTTTATTTGATTTTATTGTAATGGATTTAATATAAAATACGTGTATGCCAAATTATAACACCTTATGATGAGGTAGAGAAAAAACTTAACATTTGTAAATATACCAATTCCACAGAAAAAAATATTCATATATTAATGAACAAAATTAAATAAATTATAATTATAATATTTTAAACCAAATTGATAAATATAGATTCTTCAATTAGATTTCTATTATATATAATATAAATTTATCAAATATAACGATTGAATATACAATAATGAGAGATAACAAAATATTCTGGAAAATCCTATAAATTAAAAAAAAATCTAAGAAAAAAAATTATTGTTGTTATGCATTTAATAAAATTCATAAAAACTAAACACATTATACATATTCTGAAAATGTCATTAATGTAGCTTAATTATAAATGTGAAAATTATATATATATATATATATTTATGGTTTTTTTTTGTATTTTCCTAGCTATACCCATGTTAAATGTTACCAGGAAGACATTGGGCCAGCGTCGCTGTCCCAATATTGACCAACATTACAACAAATATTAGTGATTATTCTCAATACCCATATTTAAATGTAAACAATTTGAATGACGAATCTATAATCAATTATATGTGTAAAATTACCCTTTCCGTTTATACGATTATATTGTTCCAACGCATTATTAGTAATCACTCGCATTAGTATATAAAGTATACTTGACTATAGTACATTATATACTATAGTACATTATATACTATAGTACATTATATACTATGTTACCTTGGTATAAAAATGCGTAACATATGTAATTATAATAGAGCAACCACATATACAGTGTATATATCGTAATATAATGCATACGCAATGTAGATAGTATTACATAATATTAATTAATATTATATAATAGTTTTAACGATTTTACGAATCCTTAGAAAAATATATTATAGTTTGGTATTAAACACATAATTTAATAAAATAATGATCGGCTCTCGGTTAAACTCGATGGCTCTTATGAAAGTTGTTTAGAAAGAACATTATATATTAATATATATATATATTTATTTATTTATAAGTAAAATGTACCATAGTAACTGGATGGGATGAAAGGACTCCACCGAAATAAATAATACACAGGTTACATAAGGGCCAAGTACCAAGTCCGTCTAGCTATCGATCACAATGTAGACACGTTGCTAAATCTGAACCAGATAGATGACGAGCACCTTGAAAGCGGCTTGTCGTTGTGCGGAAAGGCTGGATGTACAAAAAAAAATATGGCAAATTGGTTATATATTATTAACACCTCCACTACAACCTCTGCGACCACTATCACCACAACTAATACTACTACTACTACCACTATCACCACCACTACCACCACTACTATCACTAACACTAATATCACTACTACTACCACTACCACTAATACCACTACTACTACCACTACCACCACTATCAACATCACAATACCAATAATACCACCACCACCATTATCATTACTACCTTGACACCACCTCTACAACTACCACTACCACTACTATAGTAGTATAGTGGTATACCGCCATACCCTGCAACCATCATTACAACCACCACTACTATCACCTCCACTAATACCACTATCAATCGAACAATAAGATAAGTCAGCAACATATATATGGTTTATAAACGTATACTCTTGATTTTCTACTTATTATTTATAATTTGTATTCGTAACTTTTTCACTTAATCACATAACTATTATTTATATATCCTAAATTCACATACTAACTAAAATGTTATACCTGTATATTATATCTATATTACATTTCTGTATTCATATGTTTATCTATTATAATTTTATATTATCAATTTCAATATATTTTATTATAATATACATCAACATATCTAATATATACATGCAATGGAACTCTATAATTACTTGTAAAAACTTTGTTGTCACATGATCATGTAACTCAGCTATAAAATTATATATATATTTTAAATGTCTCAATATTCTTACTAACTTGCCTTATAATTGGGTAACAAGCAGTTGCGTAATACCCCTTCTATTCCTTCTTACAATTCCCTAATCCCCCTTTCACCCCTCCATATATCACTACCAACCATCACTCACCTAACTATCCCTTTTCTGTAGTTATTGAGCATATTCAACACTCCAATAACTCATGATTTTCTTCTAGCATTACTCATCTACAGTATAGTTCATACGCTAATATACCTATATATATGTTCTCTCATCATATCATTTGTTTGATTCAAATGTTATTATTTACTTCAATACACAAAGTTAGTGTTCTTTCTTCTATCCAAAATGATATTCAACCGCAGTAACTTGTAATACAATCACCTATACATTCGTGCTGAACGATATATTACCGAGCGAAATCGTGATAGAGTTATTTTTTATTTTCCATTTAATAAAATCAAGTCTAGCCCCAATTAATGTCAAATGTACCTTCAATGATTATACTAACTCCTTTTAACTTTGTCATTTGACCAACTCTAAGGTAGACTGGAATATGAATCCAATTAGTATATAAAATAAATCCTATATCTTGTTGGTTGTGTTGGCATCCTATAGAAGTATAATCTTAATCTAATCAATAGTATCATCTAAAGGTACTATTCTCCACTAGAAATATCAGAATCATTTTCCTATACATTTTACCAATTCACCATCATAGTTATTTATCATCCATCTCATCAGCCAATTCCTAAATTTATCTTTATATTTTAACATCTCTTGACAACTTCCATTAACCATACTATATTTCTCGGAGCCCTAAATATCCCAAGTAACCTTGATACTAATTAGACTAATTAATTCAATATACTAATTGACTCATTTCACTTTGTCCAACATATAATAACCCCAACTTACATAGCTGGTAATACAATTTACCTCATACTTTATAATTTCTTACGTTCATTCAATAAATAATATTTTTTTCTGATACTCATTTAATATTCTTCTATATTAGCTTAATAAAACCAAGTCGACCCACCACAAATATTAAATATAGAAAATATAATAATATTGACACCACTAAAGCATTATAATGGTAATCTCCTACATCGATAGCTGTTATTACTCAATTAGAATTGAATCACACTTAAATAAACCACGATTAATATCAAACGGTATTCACCAAGGATCCGTTCTCGCCCCCATCCTTTTTAATATATATTTATCTCCCTGCTATATATTTGATAAATACCCATTCTACATAAATCTAATAGAAACACAATAATACCACTCAATAGACTACTCTATTCAGCTGCACGTACTATATATAGAATTCCCAAATACTCTAGAACCCACATAACCCCCAACCCTAAATCACTTCACTGGCTCCCTATCACACAATGAATACAATATAAAATATTACTTATGATTCACCATGCCACATATTATAATAACTTCGACTACCTGACCGACTTACTAAATGAACATAATCCCTCCAAATCACAAAGTACCATATACAAATACAAATTATTCATCCAAAACTCCCGAAACCTCACAAGAAAACAAGAAAGTGCTTTTTCATTAGCTGCCGCTAAACTATAGAATAGCCTACCATATGACCTAAGGTCAATATCTTCGACCCCCATCTTTAAAAGTAGGTTAAAAACCCATTTATTTAACACTGCCTATAACAATTAATTTTTGAAAACACGGCCGAAAACTCTACTAAGAAGTTGAATGGCAGTGTCTAAACCATTAGGTTACAAGGTTACAAGGTTACTACTTTCATCTCTTAATAATCTAAACAATATAATAACACACTTTTTTAAAACTCAATATCCAAATTAGGATCAGCTATATCACAACCTTTGACAAATTTGCCCACATAAAATATAAATATATAATACAAAGTCCAAATAGAAAATAGTTCAATTCTAAAATGTCATCATCAAAACGGAAATTAAGACTATATGAAAATTATTAGAAAAAAATGTGTTAATAATTATAATATATTCATCAAACAACGTAGCCAATAACGATACCTACTAAAAATACTAAGAAATCATAAACATATTAAAGAAGCATCACATAATAACTCTCAGAAACTATGCTATATTTATAATCATATACTTGGTAGACTTCATAAGTGTTTAATTTAATTTAATTTAATTTATTTTAAAGACTCTGTGCAATATCAATCAAGCGTATAAAGTAGAAAGAAGTGTTCTACCAATTGAACCCATAATAAAACTAATAGATATATTTGATAAATATGTCAATACTAAATTCATGAATATAATAAAGTCACTCCCTAAACCATAATAACCTCTATATTCTCTTTCATTCTTCACATTACCATCAACTATTAGAATTGTAAAACTCATCAGTGCAGTAAATACCTCTTACGAACTAGATCCAATTCCTCATTTAAGATTAAATAAGTACCACATTTATCTAGCATTTTATTATCAAAAAATAAAAAAAAACACTTACCTCAGGCATTATTCTAATATATACACCCATCATAAAAAGCAAGCCTTCGAAATTCAATCCTCCCTTAATATTGACAAAGATACAACTTATCAATGCTCTCCAAAATCCTAGAATGAATTGTTTCTCGTCAACTAAATTCTTATATCAATGAAATTATATATTAAACCCATATCAGAGAGCCTACACCAAACACAAGAGTCCTTAAACGACAATTATACATATCCTTAATCACATTCACCTAGCTGATGCATCACCACATGGTTCAGTGATCATTCTCCTGGATTTATCAGCTGCCTTCGACTCCCTTGACCATAATATCCTTATAAACCGACTAACCTCTATCGGAATCTCTAGTACTACACTCTATTGGTTCATCTCATACCTAACTGATCGTTTTTATCAAATTAGTTTAAATTCACTAATCTCTAAACCTCGTAAAGTTACTCATGATGTACCTCGAGGATATGTCCTTGGTCCACATCTGTTCAATATCTACTTACTTATCTTATTTAAAATTATATTTGACAAATACTCCCACTATAGACTATTACTTGTATGCTGATGACATACAATTACATTGTAGACTAATAGTAAATTATACTTAACTATGACATGAATCTACTTAAGAACTGCATTACTAATATAGATACTTTGCTTACTAACAACTCCTTATCACTAAACTTTCTTAAAACTGAATCACTGCACATTAAAATACATACTACTATATTCCTTCCATCACAATTTAACATTAATATATTAAGTATTTGTCATGACAATAAATACAAAATCTTAATTGACATTACTACAATTTCACATTCAGACTAAATCACTATCGCAGTAAATTAACTACATCACGCAGTAGATTTGCATTACCGCACATTAAGATACTTACCACAACATACGTGCTAATCTCGCCAACTAACTAAATCCCAACATAACCATAGACAAAGATAAATAAACAAATTAAATTTAAAACTCCAGTTCTATCAAACTTAACATCTGTCCAACATAAATATTTCTTCATCCATGCTCAAAAAATCTGGAACTATCTTCCTCATTATATCCGATCAATTGACTCAACTGCTATATTCAAGTCAAAGCTCAATGCATTACTTTTTTTCTCAATAAATAAATCGAAAATCACGTCAGTAAACTTCAATAAAGAAGTTGAGTGAAGTGCATAAATCGATTAGGTGACGGGTAACTCCTTTTCGTATCACCTTCGTCATCGCGTAAACCCTATAAAAACTAATATCACCCTGGAACCACCACCTAGTTTGTAGTTTGTACCATGACATTTGGAAATTTCAGATGGGCAGTTGAACATCAGATTTTTATATACAATAATGGTACGGTATCAAGTGAATCTTATTTATTATTGTACTCCTCTCGCCCTCGTCATTTAAACACAGCTAATGTAATCACGCGTACATGTACAGTGTACAGCGTACAGTGTACACCATACCCATATGAGTAAAATAATGCTGAAAGTTATCCTGAGAAGACTGCAACCAATTGCCGAAGAACTATTGTCAGAAGAACAAGCAGGTTTTAGAGCTGGTAGAATCACTAATGAAAAAATCCCCCACATTATTCAATATAATGATGGAGAAAATAATGAGTAAAGCTCTACTAGACCACAAAGGTACAGTATCTATTGGAGGAAGAGTAATTACAAATCTATGATTTGCGGATGATATCGACGGTCTAGCAGGAAGTGAACACGAACTTGTTAATCTGATGAATAAAATAGATTCTACTTCTAGAACTTACGGCATGGAAATCAATACAAACAAGACAACAATTATGACAAACTGTGAAGGGCACTTCAATAATAGTATCTCCTTACATGGCGAAATACTTGAATCAGTTGATACTTTTAAATACTTAGGCTCCATCTTAGATGGTAATGGCTCGACAAAGGAAATCCTTTCAAGAATTGCCCAAACGTCAGCCTCATTAACAAAACTTAATCCGATTTGGAACGACAGAAACGTAACGCTAAAATTAAAAATTCTTCTCTTATATTCACTTGTAAGTTCAATATTTGTATATGCATGTGAAACGTGGACAATCAGCAAAGAACTTCAAAGAAGAATAACAGCAATGATTTCAGATGTCTAAGAAGATTACTCAGAATATCATATAAAGACAGAATTACAAAAAAGAAGTCAAAAACAGAGTTTTCATAATAATCGGCAATCACAAATACCTACTAACAAAAGTGAAAGAGAGAAAGCTACGGTGGTATGGTCATATCATTCGCGACGATTACTCTATGTCAAAAATATTCCTTCAGGGTACTGTAAATGGCACAAGAAAGAGAGTTCGTCCAAGACTGAAATGGTCCGACAACATATACGAGTGGACAGGACTAAATGTATGTGACGCCATGAGAGCAGCAACAGATAGAAAAAAGTGAAGGAAAATTGTGAGCGATTCATCAGCGCCCGCACGGCTCAACGCTACGGGATAGTTAATCAGGTAACCAGGTAATGTAATCACCCGTACAGTGTACAGTGTACAGTGTACAGTGTAAACCATGTCTTTAAATAACTTCAAATAAGTTCAAATAAGTTCAAATTAATTTATGAACTTAAGTTCAACTTAAGTCGATGGTAACAAATAAATGTAAGTTCAATTTAAGATATGAACTTAAGTTATATAGAATAGTATATCTATATATATATATATATCTATAATCGCATGATCGATACCCTTATCTGAAGTATAACGTGTAGTATATAACAAATACGAGAATATTTATATAATATTATACAAAATATGGTATCACATATATTGTGAAGCAAAAACTCCCTATCTACGCAACATAATTAATTGTTGACCTGCCGTAACTAGCTGATGAACATATTTAGGGGTTACGCTATAATGTGTTCATTATTCTTAATAATTTATAATGTTTTTTTAATTTTAAATGTTTATAGTTATAAACTAATTTACATTATAAATACCACTATTGTCGTAAATAATAACCTATGTGGGTGACGTTGTTCATGTATGCATGTGTATAACATCGAATTACAAAATATCTAGTAATTGTTATATCTTTCATTAGAAAAATCGTTCATGGTGTACCATACATATATGTTATGTAATAATAAATTACCTATATCATCATTAATTTCCTCTAACACTAAAGTACAAGAGACAGCTACAATCCGTGTCATAACAAACCGGCCAAAACAGTTATGGTTTTCTTCTTCAATAAAATATCTAGTTCAACAGGCATTTCCATTTATGTGACGATGTGTGAGATAACTATCAGAGGCACTCCGCTGATCACTGAAAACAGTTAGTAGTTAAGTAGTAGTAGTAGTAGTAGTAGTAGTAGTAGTAGTAGTAGTAGTAGTAGTAGTAGTAGTAGTAGTAGTAGTAGTAGTAGTAGTAGTAGTAGTAGTAGTAGTAGTAGTAGTAGTAGTAGTAGTAGTAGTAGTAGTAGTAGTAGTAGTAGTAGTAGTAGTAGTAGTAGTAGTAGTAGTAGTAGTAGTAGTAGTAGTAGTAGTAGTAGTAGTAGTAGTAGTAGTAGTAGTAGTAGTAGTAGTAGTAGTAGTAGTAGTAGTAGTAGTAGTAGTAGTAGTAGTAGTAGTAGTAGTAGTAGTAGTAGTAGTAGTAGTAGTAGTAGTAGTAGTAGTAGTAGTAGTAGTAGTAGTAGTAGTAGTAGTAGTAGTAGTAGTAGTAGTAGTAGTAGTAGTAGTAGTAGTAGTAGTAGTAGTAGTAGTAGTAGTAGTAGTAGTAGTAGTAGTAGTAGTAGTAGTAGTAGTAGTAGTAGTAGTAGTAGTAGTAGTAGTAGTAGTAGTAGTAGTAGTAGTAGTAGTAGTAGTAGTAGTAGTAGTAGTAGTAGTAGTAGTAGTAGTAGTAGTAGTAGTAGTAGTAGTAGTAGTAGTAGTAGTAGTAGTAGTAGTAGTAGTAGTAGTAGTAGTAGTAGTAGTAGTAGTAGTAGTAGTAGTAGTAGTAGTAGTAGTAGTAGTAGTAGTAGTAGTAGTAGTAGTAGTAGTAGTAGTAGTAGTAGTAGTAGTAGTAGTAGTAGTAGTAGTAGTAGTAGTAGTAGTAGTAGTAGTAGTAGTAGTAGTAGTAGTAGTAGTAGTAGTAGTAGTAGTAGTAGTAGTAGTAGTAGTAGTAGTAGTAGTAGTAGTAGTAGTAGTAGTAGTAGTAGTAGTAGTAGTAGTAGTAGTAGTAGTAGTAGTAGTAGTAGTAGTAGTAGTAGTAGTAGTAGTAGTAGTAGTAGTAGTAGTAGTAGTAGTAGTAGTAGTAGTAGTAGTAGTAGTAGTAGTAGTAGTAGTAGTAGTAGTAGTAGTAGTAGTAGTAGTAGTAGTAGTAGTAGTAGTAGTAGTAGTAGTAGTAGTAGTAGTAGTAGTAGTAGTAGTAGTAGTAGTAGTAGTAGTAGTAGTAGTAGTAGTAGTAGTAGTAGTAGTAGTAGTAGTAGTAGTAGTAGTAGTAGTAGTAGTAGTAGTAGTAGTAGTAGTAGTAGTAGTAGTAGTAGTAGTAGTAGTAGTAGTAGTAGTAGTAGTAGTAGTAGTAGTAGTAGTAGTAGTAGTAGTAGTAGTAGTAGTAGTAGTAGTAGTAGTAGTAGTAGTAGTAGTAGTAGTAGTAGTAGTAGTAGTAGTAGTAGTAGTAGTAGTAGTAGTAGTAGTAGTAGTAGTAGTAGTAGTAGTAGTAGTAGTAGTAGTAGTAGTAGTAGTAGTAGTAGTAGTAGTAGTAGTAGTAGTAGTAGTAGTAGTAGTAGTAGTAGTAGTAGTAGTAGTAGTAGTAGTAGTAGTAGTAGTAGTAGTAGTAGTAGTAGTAGTAGTAGTAGTAGTAGTAGTAGTAGTAGTAGTAGTAGTAGTAGTAGTAGTAGTAGTAGTAGTAGTAGTAGTAGTAGTAGTAGTAGTAGTAGTAGTAGTAGTAGTAGTAGTAGTAGTAGTAGTAGTAGTAGTAGTAGTAGTAGTAGTAGTAGTAGTAGTAGTAGTAGTAGTAGTAGTAGTAGTAGTAGTAGTAGTAGTAGTAGTAGTAGTAGTAGTAGTAGTAGTAGTAGTAGTTGTAGTAGTAGTAGTAGTAGTAGTAGTAGTAGTAGTAGTAGTAGTAGTAGTAGTAGTAGTAGTAGTAGTAGTAGTAGTAGTAGTAGTAGTAGTAGTAGTAGTAGTAGTAGTAGTAGTAGTAGTAGTAGTAGTAGTAGTAGTAGTAGTAGTAGTAAATAGCTAATATCGAATGTGTATATATTTAAAATTAGAGGACCTAATACACTATCATGGGGAGTTCATTAATTATTATATTCCATATATTTTATTAAATAATTCATTGTTTTAACTAAATTAAAAAGTTTTGCTATCAAAATACGAAAATAATTTCGCTTTTGGAAAAAAGATACAATATTTCGATAACAAAACACATTTATTTCAAAAGGTTATAACATTATATATATATATATATATAAAATCTACATATAAAATTAACTAGAATAAAAATTTACTAAGAACATTATTAAAATATATTACTTTTTGATCGATATTGATATATAAATTAGATATACCCACTTAAATATAGAAATATTATATTTAATCAATTTTATATTAGTATTATTAAAAAAAAATATTTTTTTATTAATAAATCAGAATAGGTCATAAAATGTCAATTTTATTCCGAAAGGTTTTCCTATTTAGGATTATTGTTTTTTATTATGAGTTGGATTTCTATTAATTGTGAAAATTTATTTTTTAATAATCGAATTGTAAAGTAAGTCACAAATCTTTGGGTATCAGAAAACCTATATTATTTCCAATTACAATTTGGTAAATTAAAATCTCTTATAATTATGAGTGAATTAGAATTGTTGTTGTATTATATAAAATAATGTACATATCTTTTATGAGATATTTCATTACATTTGGAAGTATTCAAACACATATAATATTAAATGGAATATTTTAAATAATTTTTAAATGTATTTATTGTATATCTATGTTTTAAATACAATTTATTACGGATATAAACTATATTTATAATATCGCAACATAAATGAAACAATTATAAATTAATTTATCGTATCTAAATAGCTTATATTTGTCCAATAATTAAATATAGAAAATCTCAATAATCTACTATTACAAATATATCAAACAAGTATACTTACTTTTTCATCTTTATCGGTTAATATATTTGATAACATAATTTTTTGTTAAGACTATATTATCTATACTTTATTTTAACTTATTAATAATAAGTTAGCTATTTATAAACATTGATTTATTTATATCTAATCTTGTAAAATAATAACCTAAATTAGTTTTATCATTAATATGAATATTAATAATATTATTAATTATTTCATTATTGTTAATAAAATATCAAATATATAAATATAAAGATAATATAAATATCTATTTTTTAATAACATTAACGGATTTTACCAAATTTTCAATATAGGCATACTTGCGGTTACATTAGAATAACTATTTTAACTACAATCTCATCACTTATTTCAGTGATTTTTAATAATAAATATATAATTTAGTTTCTGTGCTCTCTTTATTAAGTTATTAATATTTCTATTATTAATAATATTACACGATCTGAATGCATTATTTGAACTAGGTAGCTTTATTGGTGTATACATTTATAATATTTAGATATAAAATTGTATGAAATAAATAACTGAATAGATTATTTTTATGATTATTCATTATGTTTGCTTTGTAAAAGTATTTATAATGGTATTTATTACCAGACCCCTTATAATTTTCGTTTGCAAATTTATAAATTACATGTACTATCTATTTTTAATACCTACCATCTATTTTTAATTAGATCAATATATTACATATAAATATTAAAATAGATAGGATTAGATCCTATATATTATAAATACTATTAACAAACTGTTCGATGATTTTATATTGAGAAATTACCGAATTCGAATTTCTCTTATTTTCTAAATAAATTAGCATTTCTATATTAAAATTGTCTTATATTCTTTTTTTTTGAAATATTATTAAACATGTTAACCTTTCCTAAAATGACTATGTAACTATTGACAGAAAACCGTTAATGTAGAGAAATTATTATACATATATGTAATATGAATACATTAAATAATACATTCGATTTAAGGGGATCCCGCACATTTAAAGTGATGATAATTTATTTTTTTTAATATTTTTGTTTATTACATAATAATACTTAATGGATTGTTTTTTAGAATCTGTAAAAAAATTAGACATGAATTCAGTCTAGAAATGGCATAAATGTGTTTTATGACGATACGATAATGCTATATTATATACTATTCAATATTACATTTTTATGCAGTCAAACTTTAAACGCTGTTTTCTCAGAATAATTATTTCGTGCTAGGAATGTGCATTAAAAAATATATAACATAAAAACTATTATAATTATAATATTATTTTTTTTTGCTTTATATAGTATTTAATTATGTGAATAGTAAAATAGAGAGATAATTAATAAAATGTATAGAATTCATCGTATAAAATTATAATTTCTATAGAAATACAATCATTTTAATATCGCTAATTTTAAATTTTGATATATATATAATATAATAAATAATAATATTAAAAATCACTTTCTATTTTACTATGCATGTATATGTTATGAATACATTTCAAAAAAAATTAGGATTGAATTCAATTGAATGAATAGAATATTAGTTCTAATTTTTGTAGTGGACTTATATTATTTTATACACGAAATTGGCAAATTGCGTGTTATGTGCGGGATCCCCTTAAAGAAATATGATTTTTTTTATTCATTGAAATTACGCTTTTAAATTGCTTTAAATATAATATTATTTTTATTCAGATTTATTTTTTGTATATTTACTGTCATTAATATTATGAATAAAATGAATTATTAACAGATAGGTCAAGTAACCAATGGGATAAGAGTAAAATATTCAGCATACAAATCAAGTCCTGAAATAATACAATCTACTGTAAGTTATATTATTTAGTTATTTATTATATAATATAATAATTATTATAGATTAATATATAGATATAAGTTTAAAAAAAAATAATATGTATAATTAATTATTAATATCATTATATACGATGTGATAACGCAGTTAATTTTTTAATATTATTGTAATATATTTAATATACATTTATTAATTAATTATTTATTATTTATTTATTAATAGTGTAAGTTGAATATTATAGTTGTTAATCATATTATATTATAATATACAATACTATTACTATTATTAACAATATATATATATATATATATATATACTATAGCCATGTGATATATGAATTATATTTAATATTATTATACAAATAAATATTATTATAATATTATATAAATATAATATGTTATCTTAATTTATATTATATGTTTAATAAGTATGTAAATGTGCATGTAAATCATGAATGTTAAATGTGCCCTGTTATCTGGCTCAGGTAATATTATCTCTGTATATATAGTATTCGCCTTCATATAGTAGTATTGATACCTATTAAATAATAAGGTATTATACGCCAGTATATATGTAAATTACGATAGTTTATGAGGCATTAAGTAATAATTAGCAGTTTACTAGAGAAGGTTAATTCAGCGTTAATGGTATTCATTTGTATGGATAAAAGTCATAATATGAATAATATCAACAAAAATACGGTAGTTTATATTAGAAGAGTTTTTATTTAGATCAGTAATAGAGCAATATGTGTGTGTGTGTGTTTGTGTAGCATATTATACTATAGATCTAGTATACTCAGCAAACATAGCCTAAGGCTTATCTTGTCGATATGCCATGAAAAAGAACAATAATAAGTTAGGATTCGTTAAATAAGTGTGTTGGCTTTACGTATGTCGATGTATCTCGAGCTAATGACGTCATCAGACTCTGTATCCGAACCGGGGTAATACCGGGTAATAACCTTGTCAACATCCGGCATGCCTACCTTCAACTGTACCCCACCTAACTATCCATACTCTCGCTCTACAATATATATATATATATATATATGAACATAATTTATCAATATATTTTAAATATAATTAAATATTTGATAAGTAAATAAGCGTTAACATAGAGCATTACTATATAGATCTTAAACCTCGGTAAACACAACGGCGAGCTTCGTTTCATTCTCGAGGACATATTCGGAGGACACGAAAGCGACACGATCGACAGGGTGGTCGTGTGGTTCGCTAGGAGTCAACGGGTCATCAAAGGTCACCTACTATAGCGTATATACTATAGTATACATACTATAGCGTTAATGATCGCATGTATATACACGCGATGTTTGTGTGCGCTCGCATGTATGTGTAGATGTACGTCGAGTAATATAACTAGACATGTGTCTATATGTGTACATTGACATTTATTATCATACTTTTATTGAGGTTTGTGTTTACTAATTTAATTAATATAAATAAATATATAAATTATTCGGATTATTTTTACTTCTTATTAGGTAATAATATGTACTATGGTTGACGCCCATTAGGTAATAGTAGTTACATTAGTACCTATATTGTATATATATATATATATAAATTTACATTATAGTATCATATTTTTCAGGAAAAACGCTAATGAAAGTTCAAATATTCGACCCAGAGGTGAATCAAGTAATTTCTCTTCAAAGTAAAGCAACTTTTAAACTGATAGCTTGCTCTGATGTTAGTCACTTATGATTCCATCTTACCTATCATTATGTATTGTATATATATATATATATATTAGATAATTATCTAGTTCGATAGATTATAATCTATTGAAAGTATCGAATGTATACATTCGATACTTTCAAATAAATTATTATAATAATTGATTATCTATACTTATATCATGTATTATAATATATATATATATATATATATATATATATATATATATATATATATATATATATATATATATATATATACATAGATTACGCATACGAGCATCGCATTGTCTTCTGAAGAAGGTACGTCAGCGTCCTCAAAATGCGAAGACAATAACAACGAAGGTATGCTGGCCTCATCTTTACTTATTAGTATGCACGATGTGGATGAGATGAATGTTGTGGAGATCGCCATATTTAACAAGGAATACGGTTAGTTATTCATCACCAGCATCATCATCAGTATCATCACCAGCATCATCACCAGCATCATCATCAGCATCACCATAAGCATCATCAGCATCATCACCAGCATCATCATCAGCATCATCATCAGCATCATCATCAGCATCATCACCAGCATTATCACCAGCATCATCACCAGCATCATCAGCATCACCAGCATCATCACCAGCATCATCACCAGCATCATCACCATCATCATCACCAGCATCATCATCATCATCATCACCATCATCACCATCATCATCATAATCATCACCCGCATCATCACCCGCATCAGCATCATCATCATCATCATCATCAACAGCATCATCACCAGCATCATCATCATCATCACCAGCATCATCACCAGCATCATCATTACCAGCATCATCATCATCAACATCATCATCATCATCACCAGCATCATCACCAGCAACCGCTCTTTCGTAATCACTTACGTTTGGGGTATTACATAATGGTCAAAGTTAATGGTAGTAATATTGTTAATTACATTAGGTAATTAAACAACACGATGTATTTACTATTATTATTATCAATAGATGTACGACATCGTATGTTAAAATGATTGTAGAGATATGCGATAGATTCCTGTTTAAATAATTACGTAATAATTAATTTTTAGAAAGTTTCCTTATTTTATTTGTATTCATTACATTTTCCTACTATACGAATTCATTATTAAAATGGACGTTTATAATATATATTACAAAATCACGTGATGGTTATGGGCGTCATGAGAAGAAAATAAAAATAAAATAAATATAGTACAATAAAAATGAAGGAAAAGGGAGGGTATATCTATAGGTCACAATGTTAATAGGTGCGTGGATAGTTTACGTTTAAATAGTTACATAGATTTCAAACAGCTAATGTCATATGGTATATAGCATTCCAGTATTTTGGAGCTATTTTCACAGTATCACAGAGAAAGCAGATTCAGAGTGAGCAGAGAGAGTTGAGCGTTGCACAATAATCATCGTGTGACATTTCCTGCTAGCTCGACTAAGGTTCTGAATATTTATCATGCCTGATATTTATTCGGGAGATCTAAGATAGATCACCTTATGGGTGATGCAAACTAGTATACTATAATAACATAAACAATAAAATAAATAATTTATTATTATTATTTATATAATAAATTATTATTAAACAGCGAATAAAAGATTTAGTTTAAAAAAAAGCGTCAAAAGTATTAATATTAATTACCATTTAATTATAAGCATAATTCAACTTTAGCGTTTCAATTATCAATAATAATAAGTATAGAATTACTAAAGACTAAATTCAGTGATATATATGTTTCAGTGGATTACTAGTGAACATGGACAGTTGTACATGGACAGTTGTACACTGTACATTTGTCTAGTTGTACAGTTTCACATTATATGCAATATATATATTTTAATTTATTGTTCGGACATTGTCGAACTGCCCTTGTTCTGTATTGAAACCAGACCATATATCTATAATAATGTAGCGCTGAATGATGACACGAACCATGCAAGATAACCATATATCCACAGTGGGCCTACAAATAGGATGTATACATAACTAATCAACTTTAAAATATGGTTGAATATTTTTACAAAAGACATCACTTTATCATATAACCATATATAATAGTACACCTATACAAAGTATATGTTAACAATAGTGCCCAAGTATTCAATTATAACAAGTATTAGTTCTATAATCTATATGTGTTAACCGCTTCGTAATATCGTATGTATAGAATTAAGAGCTATACAGCACACATATATATATATATATAATATTAATTTACATAGCATCGACGTCAAGAAATATCAATAGTTTATCTTGGTGGTTCATAGACAGCTCAGATAGAAAATATTATCTTTGATAACAATAGATTCTCGTATTGTTCAACGAATTAAATACGTATATATATATATATATATTGTGGAATGCATACAAATATAGCGATATTACGATAGATATAAATGTAATTAATTATAATAAACTTTGTTTGAAATATCAATAATGATGACTAAACCTGTAGGCTATATATATATATATATATATATATATATATAGGAACTTAAAATTATATATTACGTATAAGTATATACTTTTAAGTTTACTCAGCATAGTTATCCAATTCATTACACTACACATATACATATACACATACAATGAATGTCACATACACACATACAATGTACTAACACTAATACTAACACTAATACTAACATACACACACATAATCATCGTGAATAACATGTATATACCCCGTATATCGCTCACTCTCTATATCGCCCACCTTATATCGCTCACCTTATATCGCTCACCTTATATCGCTCACCTAATATCGCTCACCTAATATCGCTCACCTAATATCGCTCACCAATATCCAGACACGATTTATCAGACGAAGTGTATGTCCAACGCGATATGTTCTTTATACGCAGCCGATGCGACATGTTTCACTAGTAACGATACTACAGGTTATACTTACGCACACTCGCACACACACTCGCACACACACTCGCACACACATATACATCATTACGTATAGGCAAGCATATGTGAGTATGTATATGATAGCATACATATATATTGTCCTATCTTTGTAAATCACTCCTTCTCCCATATCTGCTTACCCCCTCCTTACCCGCTCATTAACCGCTCTTTAGTGTCATCGCCATAACTGATGTCCACCCTTACACCATTAATGATTACCACCCTCTTTTACTTAAGGGTTAAATAAACATAATAAATATATTAAAATAAATATATTAAACATACCCTTAAATGAATACATTTAAGAAACTAACTCATCTTTATTGAAATCCCACATCTATCTAATAGGGTTATCAGGTCATTTCATCTTCTATTGTTAAGTTTGTTTGTGTTGTAAACCTATAACTTATGTATTATCATTGTTATCATTGTTATCATTATTTGTGCCTACCAATGTTTATTTAATATGCATAGTTATTTGTGAATATACTATATTATAATACATGTTATTATATATGCTCTTTTGATGGACACATTGACCTATTTTTGTGATTAATAAATTAAAATTACATTAATCAATGAATCAATATTAAAACCCAATGATAATAAAATGAATATGTCTATGTCCTTCAGAATATATCGGACACTGCAAATGTAAACAAGGGTTCGCGTTATTCTACGACACGACTGACGGCTTACTCGGCGCTATCATGGATAACAATAGAGGCTGTATATGTTAGTGCGCATATCATGTTATTAATATAGTTATTGTAACCGTCAATATGCATATAATACATTATTCATTTTATTAATTCTAAAATATACATTATTATTAATTAAAGATCATGTTATCGCCGTATATATTATACTACCCTCCCCCCCCCCCCGAATAATAACGATATCATATTACCGGGGAACATAACTCTACCCGCATTAATACAGCGATGGGATCAGTTTGGATGATATTCTACACCGTCCTGGCTGCTTGTCTCGGTCTTGTCGTCTTCAACGTGTACGCTTTGACCTTCATGGTGCTCGAAACGCCCTCTACGACCTCTGAACCGGCCAAGGTTGAATTAGAAGAGGCCGCAGATTTGTCGCCCGCTTATCTGATGCAGGAACTCGAGACTTTGAAGGGATCCATTGCCGATGACATCAGAGATATCACCAGTATCATTGAGATGTGAAAGGGGCGGGATTATGTCACTTCGAAAACCGGATATTATGTATGTTTAATTGAAATAAATTAACAATTAAATATCATTACGATGGCGTTATTCTATATATTATTTTGTATTGTGTTAGATTGTAAATGTAATTGTAATGTATATACTAGTATACAATAGTAATATTACTCTAAATAATGAATTGTATTATAATTAAATATAATTAAAATTATATTAATGATTGATTGATTATATACAAATATTTTAATTTCTATGCGATGTCTTACAATTATATTTCACTGTAAAACGTCCTCTTAAGCTGTACGATGATCGTACTTTTCGTGATATGTGTGTATTTGTTCAATTAATTGAACCATATTATAATGAAGATATCGAGACAAGTGTTCTATTTAAAACTATTTAAATCTAAGAATTATACCTTTAGTAATGGTTTAACTTTACGATAACAAATGTCACTATGAGTATGGATTTTTTGAATAACCGTTTAAATAAATGGAATCATTTTTAAAGTACTAAAATTAGTTAATTCTACGTCATTACAATGATGTAAATCTCAAATTATAGGTATTAATTTTAATAAATATTATTAATATCATGATTTACCATCTCAAAATTATTAATTATCTCTATTATCATATCTATTATTATAATAATGATAATTATCTATAATTTCATATTGATTATTATCTCTAATATTATCTCTATTATTGACCATCCCATTAGATTCACAATTTAGATTTAATTTTTAAATATAGTATATAATTTTATTTCATATTTTATGCATTTATATCGTATTATAAATCATATAATATATATAATTTAAAATCTATTACTATAATGTAAATTATGAAATATTATTATATCACTAAATTAAATTCTCCAAGTAAAATAAATATACTGAATTACTATGAGTATTTAAATACCATACAATAATATATTAGTACTATTAGACAATACAAATAATAAATATGAACATCTTATTTTACCTTTATATTTTTATATTAACAAGTTGATAGCGAATATGTGCATGTATATGTATTATATCATAAACAAAAACGTTTAACAAATAAATTATTATTATTGATATTATTGATATTATGATTATGCGTAGATAAAATCGAGCGTATTGAATCTCTGTGATATATTCGAGTTCCAATTATAATCGCTAGGGGCGATAAGAAAGCTTCCATATGTTCCGGTCTACAGAACATCACTGCGAAACTCATTCTTATTCGAATGTTCAGTTAGAGACTCCGTAGCCGCCAGAGGGTACCCGTCCGCGTCAAGGTCATTAAGGCGCGTGAACGAATGCTTGACTTTGACGAGCATTGTATCGGAGATACGCTTGATCGACTTTCCCATTTTCATGACGTATCTCTCGTATTCTCGCTTATTCTCGATGTTCTTTAAGGCCGCCGTCAGTCCGATTATACTCATCAAACTTGCCACTAACATCATAGCGTACATAGGCACCGCTATGGTCATACCTATTAGTGGGCGTGGCTTGTTAGTATTAGCTCACTCGGGCGATAGTCTGCACTACTAACGCATACAGCCGAGTCTAACGTAGTAGATGCTGTCCACGACTCCCCGGGACGTGTTGAACACAAGCATGTAGTTATCTTTACAGGCGCAGTGACCGTTGTTATACTCTATTGAATTAGGACGCCATGTTAAACGCTCGAGGCTTAGCTGTATTACTCGTGATCAGTGTATATGTATAGTATGTATTAGTTATATTTAATTAATTATTTATTAGTATATATTTAATTAATTATGTATTAGTATATATTTAATTCATTATATGTTAGTTTATACATTAATTAATATAATACTCAATATAAATATATATATAGTTAAGATTCCTATATAAGAAACTTGTTTTAAAATAAATTATGATTCTTATAAGGAGTGCACTCCTTAGAAACCATGGTTTCTTGTATCGAGGTTTTATTTTAATATACCAATTTAAACAATGTATGACTTTATATATATACGTATATATATATATATATATATATATATATATATATATATATATATATATACGTAAATATTATATATTATACATTTTGTAATTAGATTATCTCATTTATCAACCAAGTACTATGAGTTACTAAGGGTTATTAGGTGTTATTAAATGGCTTTGGTATTACTGAGTGTTACTATAGGTTACTAGGGATTACTAGAGGTTACTAGGGGTTACTATAGCAATATACAAATGAAGGAATGGACTATTATTACAAATAAGTATCCATAGTAACCGAATGACAGATCACTAGTACAAGCGTAATCGTCAGCATACAATTGACATCTGGCATCCGAGTAGCATTTCGTCCTGAATATGAAACCTGTATGTTATGATACAAAGATTACGGGACGAGCATGTGTAATAACACAGTCTTTGGAACGTGGATAAGTTTAGATAACGTAGACCTATTTCTAATGAATCAACTTTGAATAAATGATTAAATAAAATATATCAAATAAATAGAGTATGAGCATTTCTATATTTTTAAATATATACATATATAATTTATCATTCATATATCGACAACACTAATTATTACTATTTAATATTAAATTATAAAAAGTTAAATATAAATTTACATATTGTCGAAAATAAATTACCTAAAGTAAGGTAACATTTTATTAAAATGTAATATATGTTATATGTTATTTTACAAAAAAAAATTTATAAAATAAATATACAAACAACTTAGGATAAAATATGCTAAACATATAAACCTAATTTAAATATTAATATTATGATTTGTTTATAAATTGATAAATCGAATTTTGTTATATTAACCAACAAAAAATAATCGAAATATAATAAATTACTAAATATCTATGATACAATTAATAAATTTAACTATTAATATAAATATATTTAAAATATTCTTATTGTTCATTTCCTATGTAACTATTGTATACATGATTTATATATTTATTTATAATTAATACTTGAATTATGATAACAAATTTTTCCTAGAAAAAAGACATGTAAATGTAGTTATATATATAATTGTTAACTCATTAGATAATAATTATTATAATAATTATTTTTAATTATTTTGGTTATTATTTTTAATATCATAATTTTTATCTTTAATAATTTCATCATTATTTCTGTATTAACATATATTATACTAATATATTTATTTTATTTCAATTTTATTTTACTTATCATAATAATGTATAATGTAACCTTATATATAGTATATATATATTGATATTGAATATTCATATTAAACTTACTTTTATCAACTATGAAAATAGCGATCTCCATGAGATGCATCTCGTCCGTGTTAGTCAAGGATACATCAATAGAAGTGGCCGGAATCTGACCACTTTCCCCGCACTCCGATGTTGTGTGGATTGCTTCTTTAGCTGAGATGTCTATATTCTTCCGTGTTACCTGTTTGTGATGTCGCATTCCATTTAATCGCCAAATTACACACATATATACATATATATATATATATATAATAATAATAATAATAATAATAATATTTATTAGAAGAAAGTTGTATATATATATATCATGTGAATTATTAAATTCATTATATTATTGTTTCCTCTAAAAGGCTTCAGATGAAGATAATTATCTTTTCTATGCTGTCGCCTGCATCACCATCACCAGAACTGCCCACCATCACCGGAACGTTTTTTTTTGTTGAATTACTTTACTTTTTTTCATTTCGTTTTCTTCTTATGTTTTATAAGATATTTTATTATCATTTAAAAACATTAAAATAAAAATAATAATAATAATAATAATAATAATAATAATAATAATAATAATAATAATAATAATAATAATAATAATAATAATAATAATAATAATAATAATAATAATAATAATAATAATAATAATAATAATAATAATAATAATAATAATAATAATAATAATAATAATAATAATAATAATAATAATAATAATAATAATAATAATAATAATAATAATAATAATAATAATAATAATAATAATAATAATAATAATAATAATAATAATTAACATATATAATTTATTTTTTTTTTTTATAATTTATTTATATAATTTATTTTTTTTAATTTTTTTTTAATTTTTAATTTTTTTTTGTATCTTAATGAGTTGATTTTTTATTTTTTTTTTATATGAATTTTTGTTTTTTGTAATTTGGATATCTCCATTTAGATCATTCCATAACTTAGGTCCCATGGTTAGGATACTATTTATTAGTTGACTTTTTTTTGTATAAGGTATTTTGTAGATAGGTGATTTCCTTAATTTATTTTTATTTTTATTTTCGTGTTTTTTATGTATGTTATAAATATTTTGTGGTAGATTATTATTGTGATGGTCATGCATGTATATTAGCGTGTTATATTTTATTAAACTATTGAGTTTTAATATATTATTACTTTCAAATAGCAAATTTGTATGTTCTCTGAAATATTTGGTTTTGTTTATTATTCTTATGATTTTTTTTTGTGTGAGAATTAAATTTGTAAGATTACTTTTATAAATATTACCCCATATTATATTTCCATACATTATGTGTGGCAGGAATAGGCTGTTATATATGATAATCATTGGTTTTGTCTTAATGTATTTTGATAGTCTGCTTATTGAGTAAAGTATTTTCGATAATTTATTATTAAGATTAAATATATGATTTTTAAAGTTTATATCTTTGTCAATTATTATTCCTTGATATTTATATTCTATTTCATTTTGTATTGATATGTTATTTATTTTTAGATGTATGTTACTGTATTTTCTCGAGTTAAAATTGACTATTTTAGTTTTATTGATATTTATTTTAAGTTTATTAAATGTGTACCATTTTTCTATTTTTGTAATCATATTATCTATGGTATATTTTAATTTTTCATTGTTTTCACTTGTAAATGTTATTGCTGTATCATCAGCATATACTATAAGTTTTACTTGTTGGTTATTATTGAATAATAATGATAGGTCATTTGTGTATATTATAAATAGGAGAGGACCAAGTATTGATCCTTGTGGTACCCCAATATTATTACATAATATTTGTGATTTTTTATCATTTATCAAAACAACTTGTTTTCGATTACTTAGGTAGCTTTTGATAAGTTGTAGCGAATTGCTTCTTATTCCATATTTATATAATTTATCTATTAATATGTTGTGATCTAGCGTGTCAAATGCTTTGCTTAGATCAAGGAATAGAGTATTTATTGATTTATTTTGTTCTTTGTTTATTAATATATGGTTATATAAATCTAAAATAGCATGTGTTGTGTTATGCTTTTTAGTATATCCGTATTGTGTATTAGATATAATTAGGTTTTTTTGAAAAAATGAAGTAAATCTCTGATGTATTATTTTTTCAAATATTTTTGAAATTTGACATAGTATTGATATGGGCCTGTAGTTGCATGGTTCATATTGGTTTTTATCTTTATATATGGGTTTTATTATGGAATTTTTCATTTTTTGTGGAAATATACCTTCACTAATACATAAATTAAAAATATGTGTTAGTGGTGATGAAATATAATCTATTGATATTTTTACAATTTTCATGTTAATTAGGTTTATATCTAATGAGGTTTTTAATTTACTATTTTTTATTATTGAAGTTATTTCTTGTTTATTGGTTGGTTCTATGAATATAGAATTATTTATATTTGGTATTTCTACAGGATTTATTATGTTTTGATTTTTAAATTGATCATTTATAATTTGTGCAATATTAATAAATTGTTCATTAAATATATTTGCTATTTTACTTGAGTCAAATGTGTTTTTATTGTTTTTATCTTTAATGTATGTAATATTGTGTTTATTTACATTTGTATTAATGATATTATTTACTGTTTTCCAATGTTCTTTCGATGTTATGTTATCGTTTATTTGTTTGTTAATGTAATTTTGTTTTGCTTGTTTTATTGTGTTTTGTAAATTATTTCTATAAGATTTATAAACGTATAAATCTAATTCTGATTTACTTTGTAGATATGAGTTAAATAGTTTTTGTTTTTTATTTATTTTTCTTTTTATGTTATTTGTTATCCAGTTTTTAGAGAATATTTGTGATGATACTTTTGAAGTGATTATGGGAAAGTGTTTGTTTATTATATTTATATATTGAGTGTAGAAAATATTATAGGCATCTTCTGCATTATTGTTATTATATACAGTGTCCCATTTTATTTGTAATATATTTTTAATAAATGTTACAATATTATTGTTTTTAATTTTTCTTGTTGTTATTAATTTTTTATTTTTCAGTAATCTATTATTTAAGTTAAAGTTTGCATATATTGGAAGATGGTCTGTTATTTGTTCTTGTATTATACCACTTTTTCCTATGAAATTTCTATCTATATTAGTGTAGATTTGGTCAATTATTAAGTTTGTATTTGTATTGTATATTGGTCTTGTATTTGAATGTATAAGTGGTGTTAGTCCTAATTGGTGCATTAGTTGGTTTATTTTTGAATTTATATTATTCGTCGTGTCTATATTGAAATCCCCCATTATTATAACTTTTTTGTTGATGAATTTATGAAATTTATCATAAAATATTGTATTAAACTCTTCTATTTTGTTAAATGGACTCTTATAGATACATGATACTGTTATATTTTTATTATCACTTTCTTCTATTATTTCTATTGTTACTATTTCTAGATAATCTATTATATTAAATGTTAGTTCATTTACTATGTTATATGTTAGGTTGTTAGTTACGTATATGCATACTCCCCCTCCTCGTCTCTTATCTTGACAATGTCTATTATTTATTACCTGTTTATAATTAGGTATATTTAAGTTATTATTATTTATGTTATTTAGCCAGGTTTCTGAAAAGCAAATTATTTCTGGTTTTTTTGTTAATAAATTTAAAAAATCTGTCAAGTATTCAAAGTTGTGATTAAGACTTCGTATATTTAGATGTATAAATGTTAGATTATGTTCGTCTATTTTTTTGTTTATTTTATTAAAATTGTTTGTTGTTATATATTCATTTTTTTCTTTTAAGTTATTCATTTTTATTTTGTAATTCTATTATTTTGAATGTATTATTTATTGAACATCTTACCACAAATTTGTGTCCATTGATTGTTTTACCTTTAGCTTCTATGGAGAGCTTTTATATTTCTATTAATTGTTCTTTTGTATATTCTTGTGATATACTAATCTTACTATACTGCGTATTTTTTAATTTATGTGCTGAATTTATAATGTCTTGTTTTTCGTTTTCTGTATTAAATGTTATTTTTATTGGTCTTATTTTATTAGCTTTATCATCATATTTTCCTATTCTATGGTATTTAGTTATTTTATAATCACATTCAGTATTTTTCAGTATATCATGTATTTTATTTAATTCATTACTTGTTCTTGTTTCGAAATTGTCATCATTTTCCATTTTAACATTATACAGTATTATGGATTTATTTTTTTCAACGTTAACATTATTTTCATTTATTGTCTTTCTTATAGTATTGGTCATATTAGTTTGGATTGCTGAGTTTATATTTAGTTTTGTAATTTCTGCGAAAGATTGTAAATCTGACTTATGTGTTGTGTTTGTTAATTTGTTAATTATTGTGTTTTGATTTTCAATTATTATTGCTTGATTATCTATTATTATTTTTTGATTAGATAACATTTCTTTTAAATCATTTAAATTTAAGTAATTTTCATCATTTTTTTTTTCAATTATTATTGCTTGATTGTCAATTATAATTTTTTGATTAGATAATATTTCATTAAAATCCTTTAAATTTAAGTTAATGTTGTCATTTTTTTTTTATTTGCCATTTTTTATAAGTAATATATTTACGAAATATTTAAAATATTTGTATATGTTATATGCTATATGCTATTATATATAATGTATCTTATTTATTATACATAGAATAATAAAAGGATAAAATGATATATATATATATATATATATATATATATATTTATACCATATGTGTACTTTATTGTTTATTTATATTGGATATAAGCACAAATATACATGGCAATGCATAAATATATAATGTATATAGTTTAATGTAATAATTAATTATTATAATTAAATCAAATTAATTATGCAATTATAGATAGAATGAAATGTATATAAACTAATACAAAATAAAATGTATATAGTGTATATGAATGTATATAATGTATATGAATGTATATAGTGTATATGAATGTATATAATGTATATGAATGTATATAATGTATATATATGTATATGAATGTATATGAATAGTGTAATAAGACGTGTAATAATAGTGAAATTATAATATGAATATAGAGATTATAAATATAAATAATAGAATAGAGAAAAATGTAAACAACAATATAATAGAAATGATATGCTCCAATGATTTTAATAATATTTTAAATATGAATGATATAAAGTTGAATAAATGACAAATTAGTGCGTGAAAAAAATAATTAATAAGTAAACAATGTGTGTTATATGTTTATAAATGTGATGATTATAAAATATTCATGGAAAACTTATCTGGATATCGGATTAAGCAGGCTAAATTAATTTGGAATTAAATTGATGTTTGACAGAATAATAGTAAACAGGAAGTGTATATTATTACGCTATTTATATATATATATATATATATATATATATATATGTAAATATATATATATATATATATATATATATATATATATTCATATATACTTATATATTACATTTTACAGAATATAAATAAAGAATCTCCTGTGATTGTTTCGAAAATGGAGTTTATTTGATAATGTATCATTTATAATTTATATTTCTTTTATTTTATTAATATTTAATACTTTCTTTTGATTACTTTATTATTATATTACACTTCTAATTATAATTTACCTATATATTTTTGTTATTCTATATACAGCATCAATAATAAATTAGGGTACGACATCATTAGTTATTTAGGGTATAACAGCAATAGTAACTTAGGGTCCAGCATCAATAGTACATTAGGGTACAGAAATAATTTAATAATAATTTAGGGAACATCAATGTTAATATATTAGGGTACAGAAATAAGAATAATTTAGGGACAGCATCAATAGTTAATTAGTGTACAACATAAATAATAAATTAGGATACAGAATACTTAAATTTGCTAGGGTATGCCTAATTCTTTTTAGGGTACAAGTATTCATATTTAGCATTATGGACCCTAATTAGGGTACGGCTATGCGCACATGGATTGTACCCTCATTTGTACTATTCTTATACCCTACTTATTGTTTTACATTGTAGTATACACTACTATAGTATACTATAGTATAGTTATGTTTATATTTACGATTATTTTGCCAAAAATATATATGTATTAATAGTTATAATCAAACGTAGATACTTCACCCTTAATGTGAGTAGGTATATAGAGGATTATCTAGTAGCTATAGGTAGAACCTATATTAATATAGGGCTACCTATAGCGGTATCGTGCGATGGGAAAATAAATATGTTGTCAATATAGACGGAGATATATATATACATATATGATATATATATATATATATATATATATATATATATACTACTATACTAATAAACGTGAGTAAAATAATTATTTAACATAATAGCCTTACCTGTACTACGTATAGGTAAGGCTATTAAGTATAGATAATGCTATTCGAGCATATACTCTACTATAGTAATATATACTATATTATAGTATACGGTTATACGGGTGTAAGCGATGATCTAATGTGGATGTAAGCGATGATCTAATAAGGGTGTAAGCGATGAATTAATAAGGGTGTAAGCGATGCGCTAATAAGGGTGTAAGCGATGATCCAATAAAGGTATAAGCGATGATCTAATAAGGGTGTAAGCGATTAGCACATGTGGGTGCAAGCGATGATCTAATAAGGGTGTAAGAGATGATCTAATAAGGGTGTAAGCGATGATCTAATGGGGGTGTAAGCGATTAGCTAATAATGGTGTAAGCGATGATCTAACGGGGGTGTAAGCGATGATCTAATAAGGGTGTAAGCGATGATCTAACGGGGGTGTAAGCGATGACCTAATAAGGGTGTAAGCTATGAGCTAATGTGGGTGTAAGCGATTAGCTAATGTGGGTGTAAGCGATGATCTAATAAGGGTATAAGCGATTAGCTAATGTGGGTGTAAGCGATGATCTAATGTGGGTGTAAGCGATGATCTAATAAGGGTGTAAGCGATGATGTAATAAGGGTGTAAGCGATGATCAAATAAGGGTGTAAGCGATGATCTAACGGGGGTGTAAGCGATGACCTAATAAGGGTGTAAGCTATGAGCTAATGTGGGTGTAAGCGGTGAACTAATGGGGGTGTAAGCGATTAGCTAATAAGGGTGTAAGCGATGACCTAATAAGGGTGTAAGCGATGACCTAATAAGGGTGTAAGCGATGATCTAATAAGGGTGTAAGCGATGATCTAATGGGGGTGTAAGCGATTAGCACATGTGGGTGTAAGCGATGATCTAATAAGGGTGTAAGAGATGATCTAATAAGGGTGTAAGCGATGATCTAATGGGGGTGTAAGCGATTAGCTAATAAGGGTGTTAGCGATGATCTAACGGGGGTGTAAGCGATGATCCAATAAGGGTGTAAGCGATGATCTAATGGGGGTGTAAGCGATTAGCTAATAAGGGTGTAAGCGATGATCTAATGTGGGTGTAAGCGATGATCTAATAAGGGTGTAAGCGATGATGTAATAAGGGTGTAAGCGATGATCAAATAAGGGTGTAAGCGATGATCTAACGGGGGTGTAAGCGATGACCTAATAAGGGTGTAAGCTATGAGCTAATGTGGGTGTAAGCGGTGACCTAATAAGGGTGTAAGCGATGATCTAATAAGGGTGTAAGCGATGACCCAAAAGGGTGTAAGCGATGATCTAACGGGGTGTAAGCGATTAGCTAATAAGGGTGTAAGCTATGAGCTAATGGGGGTGTAAGCGATAAGCTAATAAGGGTATAAGCTATGACCTAATAAGGGTGTAAGCTATGAGCTAATGTGGGTGTAAGCGGTGAACTAACGGGGGTGTAAGCGATTAGCTAATAAGGGTGTAATCGATGGCCTAATAAGGGTGTAAGCGATGATCTAATAAGGGTGTAAGCGATGACCTAATAAGGGTGTAAGCGATGATCTAACGGGGGTGTAAGCGATTAGCTAATAAGGGTGTAATCTATGAGCTAATGGGGGTGTAAGCGATAAGCTAATAAGGGTATAAGCTATGACCTAATAAGGGTGTAAGCTATGAGCTAATGTGGGTGTAAGCGGTGAACTAACGGGGGTGTAAGCGATTAGCTAATAAGGGTGTAAGCGATGGCCTAATAAGGGTGTAAGCGATGATCTAATAAGGGTGTAAGCGATGACCTAATAAGGGTGTAAGCGATGATCTAACGGGGGTGTAAGCGATTAGCTAATAAGGGTGTAAGCTATGAGCTAATGGGGGTGTAAGCGATAAGCTAATAAGGGTATAAGCTATGACCTAATAAGGGTGTAAGCGATGATCTAACGGGGATGTAAGCGATTAGCTAATAAGGGTGTAAGCTATGAGCTAATGGGGGTGTAAGCGATGATCTAATAAGGGTGTAAGCGATGACCTAATAAGGGTGTAAGCGATTAGCTAATAAGGGTGTAAGCTATGAGCTAATGGGGGTGTAAGCGATAAGCTAATAAGGGTATAAGCTATGACCTAATAAGGGTGTAAGCGATGATCTAACGGGGATGTAAGCGATTAGCTAATAAGGGTGTAAGCTATGAGCTAATGGGGGTGTAAGCGATGATCTAATAAGGGTGTAAGCGATGACCTAATAAGGGTGTAAGCGATGATCTAACGGGGGTGTAAGCGATTAGCTAATAAGGGTGTAAGCTATGAGCTAATGGGGGTGTAAGCGATAAGCTAATAAGGGTATAAGCTATGACCTAATAAGGGTGTAAGCGATGATCTAACGGGGGTGTAAACGATTAGCTAATAAGGGTGTAAGCTATGAGCTAATGGGGGTGTAAGCGATGATCTAATAAGGGTGTAAGCGATGACCTAATAAGGGTGTAAGCGATGATCTAACGGGGGTGTAAGCGATTAGCTAATAAGGGTGTAAGCTATGAGTTAATGGGGGTGTAAGCGATAAGCTAATAAGGGTATAAGCTATGACCTAATAAGGGTGTAAGCGATGATCTAACGGGGGTGTAAGCTATTAGCTAATAAGGGTGTAAGCTATGAGCTAATGGGGGTGTAAGCGATGATCTAATAAGGGTGTAAGCGATGACCTAATAAGGGTGTAAGCTATGAGCTAATGGGGGTGTAAGCGATTAGCTAATAAGGGTGTAAGCTATGAGCTAATGGGGGTGTAAGCGATAAGCTAATAAGGGTATAAGCTATGACCTAATAAGGGTGTAAGCTATGACCTAATAAGGATGTAAGCTATGATCTAACGGGGGTACATAGCCTGTAGTTGCCGTACGAGTTATTCTTCATGAGATCGTAGCCGGATTGCGGAGTCGCAGTGTCGGGTATGCGAATTATCATCTCGCTTTTATCTGTACACATAGTGACTACTGGTTAAATGCAGTACAGTGAAGTGAAGTACAGTGTAGATGTGTGTGTGTATATGTATAATTAGAATGTACGATATTTGTGAGTATACTATATATACTGTATATATATATATATATATATATATATATATTACGAGATAATATCTGGTGTGAGCATAAATTGTATTTGCTTTATTAACTTAATACAATATTCCCAATTCAATCAATATATATAGTGTGTACACATACGTATTATGTTACGATATTATATGGGTATAACCCTATGTAATATAACAATACATTACATCATCGTGTATTGTTTGTGTTTATTAACTGTTTGTTCGTTGAGACAAAGCGAACCAGAATACAATCTTATCGATCACCTCAATCTTAGCGCCGAATATATTCTGAATGATGAAGCGAATCTCTCCGTTGTGGGGCTTTAATGTGAAGATCTGACCACAACAAATAGTATTATATAGTAGTTATTACTTAATATATTTTCAAACTATATATCCATATATATATATATATATATTATAAGAAATCCAATATAGGAAAAAACAGACATATTTAATGCACAATACTTATGAAATAATAAATTAAGATAATAAATAAATAATATAAATGGTCGTGTGCTGATGTATGCAACTTTTCAAATATCAATATGTTACTTATAAAATAAGTTATTAATAACTAGGTCAGTAATTACTTAATTTATATGCAATTATATATGTGTACATGTAAGTTAAACATACTCTAAAGATAGGATTGAAGACATTGTTGTTCATAGTTTAAATGATATTCTAATAATTGTCATATTTGTATTGATAAATTAAATATGTTATAATTAAATTATAATTTTGTGTTAAAAATAATATATTAATTACGTTATGATTATACAGATATATAACATGAAATAGTGAACACGCTATTATGTACATTGTATACAATGTAATATATATAGTATATAATGTTCAGTATATAATGTTCAGTATACAATGTACACTGTATACAATGTACACTGTATACATTATGTCATGTAGTATACATGATATTAAGTATGCATTGTGAATATTCCTTATCGAAATATTGTTATAGGAATATAAACGATATCAAATGTTAAAAAAATAATATTAATCTTCTCATTGTATGGTCAATTAATCTAAACTATATCCTAATACAAGAATATATATATATATATATATATATAATAATAATAATAATAATAATATATAGTTTATTAGGTAAACAAAAAATAAATATATAAACAAAAATAATGAAGACAAAATAGATATAAATTGAAACCCAAAACGACATGGTATAAAAATTAACAATAGGTTTATAATTAATAAAAAACGCCTTGGTTTATGCATGCCGAACATAAGATATATGAATATTATATGCAAATATGAGCATATTATATGAATTAAAATGAAAACAACATAAAAGAAAATCAAAACTCTCATCTCCACCATACAGATAACACCGATTAAGATCGGAGGTCTCGGGTTAGAGGTTGGATAACCCATATGAGGTGGATCAGGCGTATATATATATATATATATATATATATATATATATATATATATATGTATACATGTGTGTAGGGGAAAGTAACATAATATGGACACTTTAACAATAAATGGACTTAAAATCTTACTACTCACTATTTTATTCAAATATTACAATATATTAATATGTTATATGATTACAATTTTATTTAATCTTTTTATTAAATACATAACGGGGGTGTCCGTATTCGGTACCCATGTCCGAATATGGACATCCTATGTTATAATACGGACACCCTGTACACTATAATAAACTATATATTATTAATGAACCAATCAGATAAATTACAAGTACGTTATTTATAATTATAATTAATTTTATGAATAATTAAATATAATTTAATTAATAATTCATTTATTAAGTTTTATTATTTTATTAATTAATAGTACAAGTTAAGTATATAAGTAATAACATTTGTAGATGTAGCTTCATTGGTGGTATTAATATAATAAAGCACGCGATTTTTATGAATATAAGAATAGTTCACACAATGTGGGCTGATTGGTTATAGGGTATCAGTATTAAGACATTCAGATTGTCCGTATTAGGGATTTATGTATATTCTTATAAGTTAATTAATATGTTATAACAAATATAGCACTTATGTATATAATTTTTAGAATTCTTTAGTTTTTAATAATATATTGTTATGTTTTTATCGATACATTTATATATTTTGAGAAGGTTTTAATTTGAATTTTGTTGTCATAAATTTAAAAACATGATAAAAACATCAGTTACTGATATATCAGAACTATTTAGAATAATTAAAAAATTAAAATACTTATTTAGACTATTTATATAATTATGAATATTTTATTCATTAACATATTTTGTAGTATTTATATTTCTGAGATACTAAGAGTATGCGTATTCAGAACTGTCCGTATTCGGCTACTTTCCCCGAATGTATGTATGTGTATGCGTGTGTTTGTGTATGTATGCGTGTGTTTTCGAATGTATGCGTGTGTTTGCGAATGTATGCGTGTGTAACACGTAATATTATGTAATACAAATGATTGGTATTCCGGAGAAGTCTGTTTATAATCCTCGCTTGGTTTTAATCCATTCGTTACCTGTCCTGACTATATACAATACATAATCTACATTATTATATATATTTAAATATTGTGTATAATATAATTTTGAAATGATATATAATAATATAACTACGTTGAATTCGAATTAAATATAAATAATGTAAATCAAACTAGATTGAGGTTATAACCATGGCCCATTCTTTACTCTCAGTATTGTAGTAGATTATTTTCTTGTTTAGCGCATGATTGTCATCAAATATTGCAAGTGGAACTGCAGATAATTAGTGGTTACGTAAAATGCCTTATTAATATTTTATATAAACGATACTTTCCGAAATAAATCGAAAATACAAAATATATATATGTTTATAATATCAACAACATATATTTGTGTATAATATGTTCGTGTAAATAATGTTTACATATTATATAACCATGTATTATAATACATGATAATGGGATCTCGGAATACAGGAATATTATATGATTACGAACTACGATCTTTCTAAATTTATATATTAGTGAATATAGGATAAATAGAATTACAAATAGTTATAATTCATATTTATAAATATAGAATTACAATTATATTAATATTATAATAATTTAAGTGTTTATAGATAACAAATGTATACATTGTATACAATATTGTATACTATGGCGATAATACGCATTATAATTGTGTTATTTCGATACAACAGTCTACTGTTAATCACTCCGAACTAGTGTATGTGGGGTATATGGTATACCCCACGGGGCTAACTATATTCCGTATGCATAGGTGTTCCGATCACCGTTATTTCGCACATCGTGACTCTGGCAGGCCGGTTATGATTGTTGAATATAAGGAAGAAGAATACCACTACAGATCTGGCGGGAATGTTGTCGCACTTGTGTTCTGTCGGGATGACGCTGTATCGGGTGATGTCGATATAAGTGGGGTTTTCTAGTCCACGTGTATACACGTATATGCATTAATAGTATTCATTGGTTCGTGATATATATATATATATATATATATATATATTGTACACAAAACAATTTAGTATAAAACTGAATCCTTCGATAATTATTAGACTATAATATAAGATAAATATCTATATATAGATACAATGATTAATCGAACCAGTCTGGGTCGTTATCAGTGCACCTAGCATCGCCACATAGAGTCATGCCCGTGTACATGTACTTCTTTTCGATGTCGCCGATCTCCATGAAAGTATTAACGTCGTAGTCTATCGATGTCCTTGCCTGATACCTCGCCATCGAGAAATCTGTGGTTACGCCCATTTGGGGGCAGTTACGCGAGTCATTTGAATTCATTTTATATATTCAAATATTTCGATTACTATATAATATTGTATATATATATATATATATATATATATATATATATATATATATATATATATATTACTGTATAATTATAATTATATATATATATTTCTGTATATATATATATATATAATTATATATATATATATATATATATATATATTACTTATTATTTAAATACATCAGTAACTATGTACATATGTGCAAATATATCCCGAGTTATAACTCTACATACCTATCTACATCTCATATTACCAGCTTCATCCTCTAGTTGAATATAATAATGTTTAATATACTTATAATGTCAATCCTCTGTATCTCAGAAATCAAGGGACAGAAGAAATATGTCTCAGATATTGAATTATTAGTGATTACATTTAAATATGTTAAAGTGTCATTTAGCTGAATTTCTGATATATATTGAGTATGATATATCAATACACATGTATGTACATTATTAAATAGGACATATAATAAATAATACATAGGTATGTTATAGTATACCTTTCGATTTAAATTCTTTATTAAAAACTACGGATTCTATCAAATAGATTCGAGTGAATTGTATTTTCCACCATGGTAATATTTTGGTATCGAAACCTAAGTTAGATGGATAAATTGACATAAGTTGAAATATTAGATATACAGCAACAAATAATGCATTATTATATGTTTTATATATTCAATAAATATATATATATGAATTATATTATTTAATATTTAAAGATAAATTATTATTAAACTATATAGGAGGATGTTGAGGATGTTATAACATATACATAGTATATACTTTAGTATAATATACTAGAGTATAGAATAGTATTCATTGGGTTGGTCTATAAAATAAGAATATAATATTTTAATTAATATATTTTACTATTTTGAATATAATAATTATAAAAGTATTAATTATTATATGTATACATGTATGCATATAAATACTAGAATTGGTTCATTAAATAGTTACTTAATGGTTTAACAGATTAGTGATGCTAATTGAAAATAATGTAATAAATTATATAACATATATAAATATAGTATATATTTATATAGAGTATACTTAAAAATAAAATAGTAAATTAAATTATGTATTTATGGATAGCCATTTTTAAATTTATAAATGTATAACATAACAATGTGATTTTTTATGTGAATATTGCCAAATATAAATATCAAATATTGTATTCAAATTATATTATTATCTTTAAGCATTATTTATTATAAAGGCTTATATTTTATTAGATTTCATTACATTATATAAATAATATAATGCAGTAATAGTAGAACATAAGAGAATAGACAAACATATAAAAAAGAAATAGGTTAATAAATATGATATGGTGTACCAATAAATGATGTAATAAATATTGTAATGTAACTTTTATACTTGATATGCATGCACTTTAATACAAATAAACTCCACTGGGAGTGAACAGAGTGCAAAGTTGAGAAGTTCCGGTGATATTTAGTAGGGCCTATACTCCCGTCGTTCAGTCTCTTAGCTAATGCTATATCAATGTCCTTATCGTGTGTTGATCTATTAATACACATGTATATATATATACATATATGTATTATGAAAATTGTAATAAATTATATAAATAATAGGTATATAAAACTATAATAGGCATATAAAATATAATATATATAAAACCTATAATCAATCAAAATATTATTTTAGAAATAGCTTTGTGGGAATATCTTTGCCTACATTTACGTATACATATATATATATATATATATATATATATAAGTATACATGTATGCATGTAAACATTTCTAAATAACTACTAATATACATATCGAATGAGTACTACATGAGTATAACATTAGTTATTCAGTGACAATAATCGTATGGCAGATTACACATTCATAACAAGATAATAACAAGATAATAACAAGATAATAACAAGATAATAACAAGATAATAACAAGATAATAACAAGATAATAACAAGATAATAACAAGATAATAACAAGATAATAACAAGATAATAACAAGATAATAACAAGATAATAACAAGATAATAACAAGATAATAACAAGATAATAACAAGATAATAGCAAGATAATAACAAGATAATAACAAGATAACTAAATAAGGTGCGTATGCATCATAAATATAATTATTTAATATTACATAATTAAAAAAATATAAATCGATTACATTACGAGACACCTATCGCATTTTCTGGTACTAGCGGCCACTACTAGATCCTTGCCTTATTTCAGTGATTTTTGTAATGTCTAATCAAACTTTTATATTATTAGGATAAACACTTTATATATAAAAGTGAAATCAAAGTATTCTAGAACTATATGATTTCTAGTTAATTCAAAAAAATAAGAGCCTAAAATTCAGTATTTATCGATATATTAGAAATCTTCTGAGGCTTATTAATTATCGGCCACTACCCCCTTCTATCCCCTAATCACGAACAAGTATACATACATATAACTGCACGTAACTGTATGTAACTTTACTCTAAATAGTTGTCAATAATCTAGTGGTTGTGTTTTATTCGTAATTTAGATATATTTTGTACACGATTTCACTTGACGTTCGATGTTAATGATACACGTTTATTTTAAACATCACTTAAGATAATACGTATTATTTATCAGGTTTTCTAAAGACGGCTGAATCATATCTTAATCTTAATTAATATATGTAACCACTGAGGTTTACTAAGCGGTTGGTACCGCAGTATCAAATATAAATATAAATATACTATCTTTATTAATAATTATAATTACTTTGTTTTCAACATGCCATGGGTATACAATATAAACATATACCAAAATAACATATCAATTTAATATTAACAAATACATAAATATTTATTATATAAACTAAAACTAATTAATTAGTCATAATATACATTATAATTATCTCAAATTTATTAATGAAAAAAGAGTTTTTTTTATCAAATAGTATTTAATATTAGTATATATGTATATTATATATATATATATATATAATTTCATTATTATATATAATTATATTTACCCTTGTAATGAAGTGAATTGGAATAATGATATTATCTTCGGTGTATCTATTTAAATGTAATTATAATAAATTATGTATTATTATTATATTATAAATACACAATACGTAATCAAAATATATATGTATATACATTTAACCACATAGGGGAAAGTAACAGAATACGGACAGTGCCCGAATACGGACACTCTCGGTATCTCAGAAACCATAAATCCTACAAAAAAATGTTTATTTAATAAAATATTCCTAATTCTATAAATAGTCTAAAAAGTATTTTTTATTTTTTTATTATTCAAAATATTGCTGATATATCCAATAAACTGATTTTTTTATTACGTTTTTAAATTTATGAAAAAAAATGTCAACTTAAAACCTTCTCAAGAATATATAAATGTATAGATACTAAATTTAATTACTTTCCCCTACATGAATATAGATATATAAATATACAATATACCTTAGTATATAAATACTCATATATATATATATATATATATGTGTGTATAAATATAAGAACATATTTTAAAATTTAGAATAAATATAATAATTTATTTATATTTTAAATAAATGTATATTTGTTATATATTAACACACTTCATCTAAATAGTATACTATATTATTTAAATACTTATGCAATTTAATATATATATATATATGTAATGAATTCATTACATATCTTCGAGTGTGGCAAGATAATCTAATAGTTATTGTCTAGTGATTATACATTGTTCATTTCGCACATAAAATATAGTTGATAACAATCTTGGTTGATGATTTAATCACTGATAAGGTGATTGGCAGCACTTGAAAACATACATTTTAAGTATTTGTTTTTGATTTTTAATAGGTATTATTTAATATATATCATATATCCTCTGGAATTTATATAGAATATGAAGACTTATAAATTATATAATTTAATAGATTATTACATGACCTTTTTTTTTAAATATATATTTTTTTTAAATGGCGTAAATACTAGAAAAATACCTAATCATATGTTAAACATAGTATGATATTAATAAGTTAATATTTTTAAATAATTTAAAAGTAGTGGTATATATTTTGTAATATGATATCAACTAGTGATATATCTAATCAACGCATTGATATTAAATGAATGATTTGTATTGCATGTAAAATACGAATGAACAATGCAATTGAGATTACGTCATTTAATCAAAAGTAATCAAACTTTAAACTCATTAACGGTGATCTTCACTACATTTAGAATAGTGTCACAACATTCAACCTAATTTGATGAAATTCCTCATATCTTCAAAATACATTACTATATTCTGCTTGAATTAATATTTTACAATATATATATATATATTATATTTTATTAAATAAAAGTAACATATTACTTATATTTACATAACTCCTATGTGTATAACATATAACCTATAACCTATAACCTATAGATTATGTATCGCAATGCTATATGATAGTCATAGTTACATATTGACACGTTTTACATATTATAATCATACATATATAATGGGAAATTACAAATGATATTGATTAAATATATATATATATATATATATATATATATATATATATGATGATGATGATGATATTGAGTTTAGTAGCACTAAAATAGGGTCATGTAGACCCCTTCGCTCGTGCGGGAAGAAAATAATAATAAAATAATAGTAATACGATAATAATTTGATAATAATATACATTCAATATACAATGGAAAAACAATAATAAACAATATAAAGGACTATTATATACTACAGTCTGCATTGATATGGTGTAGTTGTATATACTACAGACTGCATTGATATAGTATAGTGTTATATAATAATAATATAATAATAATACAATAACAATTTAATAATGATATAAATTTAATATAACACGGATACAAATAATAAGTTGGATGATTTAATGATTATGGGTAGAGAGAAAAGAAGAAGTAAGATTTATAAATCTTTTGTGGGATCTAATAGAACGAATGGTAGGAGGGAGGGAATTCCATAGGGTTGGACCGGAATTTTTAAAAGCTCTAGAATTTAGGGAAGTTTTACTATGAATATATATATATATATATATATATATATATAGATTATAATTATAAATACAACAACAATATATAACATAAAGTAACATTTATATTAACGGTCATTATGATAACAATAATATATTTAAAAATTGCATTACATTTTATATATTTTATTCATTATATTTATATTATTTTATATTGTAAATATATTTTTTTATTTATTATAATTATCCACATATACTCTACAATATAAATAATATATATATATATATATATATATATATATATATATATATATATATATATATATATATATATATATATATATATATAAATACATTAACAGTTAAATTAAATGTACAGTATCATCATAATATAATACTATTAATTATATTTTTCAAAAATAATATTATTAATATATAATTTGTATACCTTTAGGTTTTTTTATCACCTTTTCTGCATCAACGAAATAACAAAATATAAAAATTATATAATATAAATTCATATTTATATTTATTGTGTTAAATTTATAAATACCAAAATATCTATTATTTATTATTAAGATAAATTTAATTTTTTAAATTTTTATTTTTAAATAACAAGATTATTTATTTGTTATGTTTTGTTATGTATGATATATTGATTATTAAACGATTTCAATCAGATGCAATCAATGACTCATATAAACCATTTAAATATAATTAGATTCAGTATCAATTATGTATATTAAATTCTCAAATTAGGTTTTATTATATTAAATTCAACCTATATATATGATTGTATATATTTATAATTTTAAAAATGTACACAATTAATATATCAGTAGATTAATTCAATTATATATAATATTATTTATTATTTATCTAGTATTATTATCTATAAATATAATAAAAATAATATAGCACACTATATAAGGTTATATCTAGGTACAACTTAGTACTATATCGCATATATATATATATAATAATAATAATAATATCAGATTCAGTTGATGACCGAGATCAAAAACCCAGGTATGGTATAGAAGTTCTATTGAACTTATCGAGATACCAACCTGCTCTTGGTAATGAGAGAATTAATACAAAATGAATAAATACAAAATGAATAAATATAAATAAATATTTTACAATTCTATATTGTTCATTCGTGTTCTGTCTCATAAAATAGCAATACAATAAAATTAAATATATCACTCAATACCAAGAAATCATCATGTATATAACAATAAAATAATAATAAAATATAATAAAAATATATAATAAAATATTTAAAAATGTAAAAAGATAATAAATAATAAATAATAAATAAGTTAAACTATAAAAATCAAAGAAAACTAAAGACCAAAGGCTACATAGATAAAAAAAAATATGTATATAATACGAACAATTTAAAAGAGCTAAAAAGAAGAAAAGATGATCATGTAAATAAAATAACAAACAATACAGATAAGGTGTAAGTATTTAAATATAACTATTTAAAAGCATGTTTTTAATATGTATTGTAAAAGTATTCAAATTTGTCAAAGATGATATGGTTGTATTTAAAGAATTCCATAAATATGCGCCTTTGTAACGAATACTAAATTTATCATGATCAAATCTTATTTTTGGTATTAAGAATGTTCTATTTAACCTAAAAGTATATATAGAACAATTATAGGTAAATAACTTACAAATTGAACTATGCAAATAATGCTTGTTATATATTCTAAACATATATTTATAAATGGATATATTTAATTTTTATATATAAATTTAAGAATGTTATGTCTTAAAAAAATGTAATCAATATTGGTTTTGTTATCAAGTTTATATATTGCTCTCATACATTTATTTTGTAAAATTTGAATACATTTTATATTGCTATGGTAAGTACTTCCCCATATAATAGAACAATAATTAATATGACTATGAAAAAAAGAAAAATATAGCATAACTAAAGTATTAATATTACATTTATCTATTTATCTATGTAGTAAACTAAGTCCATAGTAAAGTTTATTTTTAATATTATTTATTTGCATTTTCCAATTACGATTTTCGTCAATTAAAATGCCTAAGAATTTAAAATTAGTTGATTGTTTTATGGCTATATTATTTATTTTGATGTTCAATTTATGTTTAACTCTTGTGCGATGGAATAAAATTAATTTTGTTTTATCAATATTAAGAACTAGCGTATTACCACAAAGCCAGTCACATATTAAAACTAAAGTAGAATTTATTTTATTTTCTAGATCATATAAATTATGAGACTTAAATGTTAAAGTTGTGTCGTCAGCAAAAAGAGTAAAATTGAATTTATTAGTTATATTAGGTAAATCATTTATGTACATTAAAAATAATACTGGTCCCAAAACTGAACCTTGTGGTACACCACATTTAATCGGAAGTATTTTAGAATTGGTATTATTATAGCTTACGTATTGATACCTGTTTATCAAATAGCTTTTTAATAATGACAAAGTGATACCTCTGAAACCATATATATATATATATAATTTGTTTAATAAAATTGCATGATTAATAGTGTCGAAAGCCTTTTTTAAATCAATCGATATTGTGGATATGAATTATTTGTAATTTATATTCAAGTATTCGATATAATTTATCAAAGCATCACATGTTGATATAGATTTTTGAAATCCAAATAGAGAATTGTTTATTAAAATATTAAATATATATATTAAATATATATATATAATAATATTTAAAGTGTATTCTAATATATAGAGTAAATAAGATCGACAATAAAATTACCTTCTTATTTAAATTATTAATAATATCTTACTATGTTTATTTTCGCTAACGGTAGATTATTCAGGTGCATGGTTACTACTTTTAATTCCACTGAATGTAGACTAGGTATTACACCTATATCGGGCTTATCTCTCTATAATATATATCGTACATGCCCAGCTTGCATCATAGCATTAATTTATATTTATGGAGACAATAGTCTATTATATGGAGCTGGAAGTGAAAATACTAATAGGACACGCGTGTACGCGATAATAGTTATAGTATAATGAATTCAGTAGGTTTATCCCACCTTTAGAGATATCCAATGTATTATACCAGGTACTTGACGACCCTGATATGTTTCGGTAATTAACAGTAAATATCAGCCTCCATCGATGTAGCAATCTCCTCACCGCTGCAGAACACTACTATTTTAAGTGCGGTAATTGAGGTTATTTGTACAGCTGTAGAGTACGGCGAGTATGACAAATCTAAAGATCAGAACATTTTAATAATTTCCACGATAAAGGCATTATTTTTCTCCATTTCGTTGGTGAGATATTTGGTACTTGGGGTCAAATTGCTAAATATTTCATTAGCTATATTTCTAAACGATGGGCTGATATTAAAAATATTATGCATATTAAAAATAGAGAAAAATCCATAAAATAGATTTATCATTACTTCCCGTAACAAATACTAAAGTGAATTATATTAATTTAATTTAAAGTAGATCAATTTATATATTAATTACATTACATATTAAATATACAAATATTAGCTGATACTTTATAATATCATAACTAGTAATATAATAATCAAAATAATATTATATGTTTAAATTACTAGTTAGCGAGTTCACCATAGTTTTAACGTTAATTAGTTACGAGTCATACCTATAGGTCGGCAGGCTATCAGTAATGAATATTTGGCATGAAGATGACCGACAAAATGATTCTAAGCGATCACTTATATATTTTGATTACTTTTAGCATAACATTTATCGAGTGTCCTCCCTCCTGTTTTATTCTATTTCTCTTAATCCACGTAGACACTCAACCTCCGATTATTGGTCACTAGGCATACTACCAACATCTACTAGTATACTTATACTACTAACCACTTCCTTATATAACGCACTCCTTGACACAGTCTTCTTATAGCTCATTATCTGCAACTTATTTCATTAATCAACGACATGATCCACTACTCCCTTAGTACCGTACCTATCCTCATACATATTAAGTCAGCGTGTATAACAACGATTCTTATCAAAGCAAACCTTGATCCTGAAATGGTATCAAACTATCGATACATATCATAGTTATCTACCATGGATGTTGAACGTGATGTCTATAAACAACTCATTGACTATATAATAACTAATGAATATATAACAGCCAATTACATTGTTGATCCTTATAAGAGTACATATTTATTTCATCGTAGTACAGAGATTGCGCTATATCGGGTATTTCATGATATTAATATCATACTTGATACAATCATGATTGCTAGCTGATTCATTTAGATTTATCAATTGATAAACGTGATCTGTATGATCTTGCTACGATCTTGCTACGATCTGAATACTTGGACAAGTTCATACATAGTTTATGTCCTTTATATTCCATCGAGAATTCTGTACACTGATTAATAAATCAGCATATTCTTCTTTCTCCCAGACGCTCAGAACCTGGTTCTATATCTTTCCTCATAAACTCAGAAGGTGTAGTGAACTACTGGGTAGAAAATAAGCAAAGCTTATCCAGTTCTACCCGGTATATATATATTCTTCTGTATACATTATTATGTTAATATTATTCTGTATATATTCTTCTATTCATAATAATACCTATCCGAATAAGGAGTATGTAGCGTTCAAGAAGCAGGTAGTATTAGTAGTTGCCACGTCGCCTTCCATCATCATCATCCCGTCTCGGTTGTACTGCTCGGCCTTCGTCGTCGTGGTAATAAGGGTAAACTCGTATACAGGGTTATTAGAGTTATATAGACAGTTGAATAGATACAGGGTAATTAGAGTTATATAAACAGTGCAAGAGATACAGTGTAAATATAGTTATATAAACAGTTCAATAGATACAGGGTAATTATAGTTATATAAACAGTTTAATAGATATAGGGTAATTATAGTTATATACACAGTTGAAGAGATACAGGTTAATAAACATCACTCGCCCTTTCCTCAGTTATAATAGTGTACTTACATGTTTCCTATATACCATTAATACTCGCAATTATACTGCATATACGTTACGAACGATGCCTAATAAGAAAACCACTCTAACACTACACTAACACCACTTTAATACCACACTAACATCACTCTAACACCACTCTAACACCACTCTAACACCACTCTAACACCACTCTAACACAACTTTAACACAACTTTAACACCACTTTAACACCACTCTAACACCATTCTAACACCACTCTAACACCACTCTAACACCACTCTAACACCACTCTAACACCACTCTAACACCACACTAACACCAATCTAACACCAAACTAACACCACTCTAACACCACTTTAACACCACTCTAACACCACACTAACACCACTCTAACACCACTTTAACACCACTCTAACACCACACTAACACCAATCTAACACCACTCTAACACTACTCTAACATCACACTAACACCACACTAACACCACTCTAACACCACTTTAACACAACTTTAACACCATTCTAACACCACTCTAACACCACTTTAACACCACTCTAACACCACACTAACACCACTTTAACACCACTCTAACACCACTCTAACACCACTTTAACACCACTCTAACACCACTCTAACACAACTCTAACACCACTCTAACACCACTCTAACACCACTCTAACACCACACTAACACCACTCTAACACCACTTTAACACCACTCTAACACCACACTAACACCACTTTAACACCACTCTAACACCACTCTAACACCACTTTAACACCACTCTAACACCACTCTAACACAACTCTAACACCACTCTAACACCACTCTAACACCACTCTAACACCACACTAACACCACTCTAACACCACTCTAGCACCACTCTAACACCATTTAACACAACTTTAACACCACTCTAACACCACTCTAACACCACTCTAACACCACTCTAACACCACTCTAACACCACACTAACACCACTCTAACACCACTTTAACACCACTTATAACACCACACTAACACCACTCTAACACCACTCTAACACCACTCTAACACCATTTAACACAACTTTAACACCACTCTAACACCACACTAACACCACACTAACACCACTCTAACACCACACTAACACCACACTAACACCACTTTAACACCACTCTAACACCACTCTAACACCACTCTAACACCACTCTAACACCACTCTAACACCACTTTAACACCACTCTAACACCACTCTAACACAACTCTAACACCACTCTAACACCACTCTAACACCACTCTAACACCACTCTAACACCACACTAACACCACTCTAACACCACACTAACACAACTTTAACACAACTTTAACACCACTCTAACACCACACTAACACCACTGTAACACCACTTTAACACAACTTTAACACCACACTAACACAACTTTAACACCACACTAACACAACTTTAACACCACTCTAACACCACTTTAACACCACTCTAACACCACTCTAACACCACACTAACACCAATCTAACACCACTCTAACACTACTCTAACATCACACTAACACCACACTAACACCACTCTAACACCACACTAACATCACTCTAACACAACTCTAACACCACTTTAACACCACTCTAACACCACACTCGCATGGTTCTCTTCCTACCTTAGCGACCGTACCTACTCGATCTCCATCGAATCACACACAACTGACCCCAGACTTATATCACATGGAGTTCCTCAAGGCTCCGTTCTTGCTCCCATCCTCTTTAATATTTATATATCTCCCCTATTAGACATATTTGATAACTACCCTGACATTTACTTCCACACCTACGCTGACGACTTACAAATTTACTGCAACTTACCCAACCCATCAACAAACATAGCCACACTAAACAAATGTCTAGAAGACATTCGACTATGGCTCTCAACCAACTCGCTATCACTAAACACCCACAAAACACAAGCAATACTAATCAATACTACTAAAACTGTTCCAATCGTCCCACTCATTCAGATAAACAACCATAACATAAAATACTCCCCCTACGTAAAAAATCTTGGAATTACCATTGACCAATCACTGAATTTTACTCAATACACAACAGACTTATCAAAATCCATTAACCGAACACTACACACAATCAGACTAATAAGACCATCTATAACCACAGAACTATCAAAATTACTAGCAACATCCATCATACTTCCACGACTTGACTACTGTAACTCTATACTTCATAGACTCCCCAAAAACTCACTAATACCACTCAACCGATTACTGAATTCCACTGCACGAACTGTCCACAGAATCCCCAAATACTCCAGGACTCACATAACTCCATACCTAAAATCTCTTCACTGGCTTCCCATCACACAACGTATCCAATACAAAACCTTACTTATATCCCACCAAGTCATTCATCACAATCACCCCGACTACCTAACTGACATACTAATAGAAAATAACACATCTAGAATACAACGTAAAATCAATAAATACAAATTACTTATACATAATCCAAAACACATATCACGCAAACAAGAAACAGCATTCTCAATATCTGCCCCAAAATTATGGAATAACCTCCCTTACAATATAAGAGAAATCACCTCAACCCCACTCTTTAAACGTAAATTAAAAACACACCTGTTCGAAATCGCATATAAATAACCCACGAAAACACGGCCGAAAACTCACACGATGTTGATGGCAGTGTATAAACCATTAGGTTACAAGGTTACAAGGTTACACACTAACACCACCTACACATATCCCTAGCCTCTTAGAATTACCCATCAATATGCATTTTAGACCAGTCCCTAATCCATCTTCCACTACCAACCATTACTCACCTAACCACCCATCCCCTTTTATGTAGTTATTGAGCATATTAAACCATCTGAAAAATCTCGTGAATTTCTTCTAGAATTACTCACTTACATCAATATACCTACACATGCTCTAAAATCATATAATTTTTCTAATGCAACTGTTATTATTTTCTTTAATACACCAAGTCAGTGTTCCTACTTTTACTCAAAAATTCCATTCATCCGCAGTAACTCAATATACAATCACCTATACATTCGTGCTGAACGATCTAACACTGAGCGAACACGTGGTAGAGTTCTTTTCCATGCAACAAAATCTAACCTAGCCCCATCTAATGTCAAATGTACCTTCAATAACTTTACTAACTCATTTGAACTTCGCTATTTTACCAACTCTAATATAGACTGGAATAATAACCCAGTTTATATATCAAATGATACATACAATACATGGTCTACATCCTACAATACATATAAATTACATATTAAATCACTGAATTCATCAATCAGTGATTCTAAATCATCACACCAATCTGCACAATGACCTTCAACCACTCGACCTAATTATCTCAGAACAATCTCAATTCGTAGCACCTCAATAGATACCGCACTATTAATTCCACCATTTATTCACAACACATCACAATCTCAGATTAATGCAGCCATCCTTAATGTTTCCTCCATACGCAATAAAGTTGATCACACACTTGACTTATTTAATGACCTTCACCTTGATCTTATTTGTCTCACAGAAACGTGGCTTAAGTATAATGATATTGCAATATCTGCATCCCTTAATATTAATAATCTAAGTTTTGCACAACTTAATAGACTCGGACCCCATCTTGATGGTGGTGTTGGCATCCTATATAAGACAAATATTAATCTAATAAACAGTACTGATCTTGCTCTAGAAAACTCAGAATCATTTTCTTGTACATTTCACCCGGCTAATTCACCATCATAGTTATCTATCGTCCACCTCATAAGTCAATTCCTAAGTTTCTCCTTGAATTAGAACACCTCCTGACTACATCCACTGACCATACTATCATTCTCGGAGACCTAAATATCCCAATTAATCTTGACACTAATTATACCAGGCAATTCAATATATTAATAGACTCATTTAACTTTGTCCAACATATAACATCCCCAACTCACATAGCAGGCAATACACTTGACCTTATAATTTCCCATGCACATTCTAACCTCACCAATTCCCATTCAATAAAGAATCTATTTTCTGATCATCATTTAGTATTCTTCCATATTAGCTCACCAAGACCAACTCGACCCATTATAAATATTAAATATAAAAAATATAACAATATTGACACCAATACTTTCATCACTGAATTCTCTAAAAAATGTAATAACACACAATTTTCAAACTCAGTATCCAAATTAGAAACATCTCTATCAAGAACCCTTGACGAACTTGCCCCCATCAAATATAAATATATAACACAACGTCCAAATTGCAAATAGTTTAATTCTGAACTTTCATCATCAAAACGCAAATTATGACTATATGAAAATTATTAGAGAAAATCTAAATCTCCCAATAATTACAATATATTTATCAAACAACGTAGCCTATATAGAACCCTACTCAAGAAGTCTAAGAAATCATACTACAATAATCTATTAAAAGAAGCATCAACTAATTCTAAGAAACTTTTCTCCATTTCTAACCAGCTACTTGGTAGAATATCACTACGTGTTCTACCAAATGAACCCATAACAACGCTAATAGATACATTTGACCAATATTTCAATACTAAAGTCATGAATATAATTAAATCACTCCCTACACCACTCAATGAACCATATAATCTACCTCTATATTCTCTTTCCTCCTTTACATTACCATCAACTACTACCATTGAAAAACTCCTCAGTGCAGTAAATACATCTTCCGAACTAGATTCAATTCCTCATTCTATATTAAATAAGTACCACATTTATCTAGCATCTTATTACCAAGAAATAATAGAAAACTCACTTACCTCAGGCATTTTTCCAATCTATATGAAAACAGCATATGTTACACCCATCATAAAAAAACCAAACCTTGACAAAGCAATCCTCTCCAACTACCAACCAATCTCCAACTTATCAACACTCTCCAAAACCCTAGAACGAGTTGTTGCTCGTCAATTAAATTCTTATCTCCATGAAAATCATATATTAAACCCATATCAGAGTGCCTATACCAAGCACAAAAGTATTGAAACTGCAATAATACATATCCTTAATCACATTCACTTATCTGCTGCATCACCACATGGTTCAGTGGTCATTCTCCTTGATTTATCAGCTGCCTTCGACACCCTTAACCATAATATCCTTATAAATCGACTAACTTCTATCGGAATCTCTGGTACTGCACTCGATTGGTTCATCTCATACCTAACTGATCGTTTTTACCAAATTAGTATAAACTCTCTAATCTCTACACCTCGTAAAGTTACTCATGGAGTACCTCAAGGATATGTCCTTGGTCCACTCCTGTTCAATATCTACCTACTTCCCTTATTTAAAATTATTGACAAATACCCCACTATAGACTATCACTCGTATGCTGATGACATACAGTTACACTGTAGATTGATAGACCCTAACAATGACATAAATGTACTTAACAACTGCATTACTGATATACATAACTGGCTCACCAACAACTCATTATCACTAAACTGCCTTAAAACTGAATCAATGCATATTAAAACATCTACCACTATATTCATTCCACCACAAATTACCATTAACAATCTGAGTATTTCTTATGCTAATAAAATAAAAAATCTTGGTATATTAATCGACCCAACACTACAATTCAAAATCCAGACTAAATCACTATCACAGTCAATTAACTACATACTACACAACTTACGAACAATAAGACCCTTCATTAATTTTATTACTGCAAAACTCCTCGCTACATCCCTCATTCTTCCCCGCCTTGATTACTGTAATTCCTGTCTCTATGCCTCCTCACAATCTATAATAAATAAACTCCAACGCCTTCAGAACTCAGCCATCAGATTTATATTCAACATAACTAAATATTCCAGACAACATATATCCCCTTTGAGAACCAAATTACATTGGCTGCCAATAAAATCCCGTATAATTTACAAAATTGCACTCACCATTCATTTAGCTACACATCATAACACACCAGACTATCTTGCCAACTTACTAACTCCCAACACAACTATTTACGAACAAAGACACATAAACAAATTTAAATTAAAAACTCCAGTTCTATTACATTTAACATCTTCCCAACATAAATCTTTCTCCATCCATGCTCCAAAAATCTGGAATGATCTACCTCACCATATCCGATCAATTGACTCAACTGTAACATTCAAATCAAAGCTAAAAACATACCTTTTTGCCCAATAATATTGAAAGCACGTCCGAAAACTTCAATAAAGAAGTTGATGGAAGTGCTTAAACCAATAAGGTAACAGGTAACAGGTAACTCTAACACCACTCTAACACCACTCTAACACCACTCTAACACCACTTTAACACCACTATAACACCACATTAACACCACTTTAACACCACTTTAACACCACTCTAACACCACTCTAACACCACTCTAACACCACTTTAACACCACTCTAACACCACACTAACACCACTCTAACACCACTCTAACACCACTTTAACACCACTCTAACACCACACTAACACCACTTTAACACCACTTTAACACCACTTTAACACCACTTTAACACCACTCTAACACCACTCTAATACCACAATATCAGTATTCTAACACCACTCTAACCCCAAGATGTTCATACAAGAAGAGGTAGACATCGAATATCATACATTGACAATTTACTTGCAGACACCGGTGCTTGCAACACGAACGAATTAGCGAAAATGATGAACGACTGATATGACTGGAAAAACGAGTATTTGAAGTGAAGCGTCTGTAAAGATGATCAAACCTTCAAAAACCTAACATCACTCTAACATATACACCAATATATACAACATAGCCTTCCTACCGGACTATATATATTGAATACAATAAAAATAACTGATACAAATGGACCGCTCAAGAAGTCATAGACTTATACATGTTATAAATAACTGTGAGAGGTTCTGGACACTATAGTGTTTTGTATACAATACAAATAGTAACATTTTGTGTATTGTGTTTTGATTTGTTATTTATTAAGTTCTTGATAAACACAAGAGAAAAACATGACCGATGTCTGGTGTCGAACCCGGGACCTCTGGCTTACTAGCTTAAACTATTACCAAAATTGTGGTTGTACCACTCATATATAGACCCGATTAGTAAATAGAACTACTAGAATTATTTGTAATCTAAAAAACACAGATTACACTACTAGCATTACGAACTTACGGAAATCACTAAACTGGCTACCTACAATTGACAACATCAACATTAAACTACTAACTATACTTTACAAAACTACAAAAACAACTCAACCTCATAATTTACATACTTTACTTCACAAACAAACACTAACAGATAACTGAGACAAACATATAGACTTGACATACCGACTACACGACTACGAAAGTACGGTAACAAACGATTTAGCTGGAGAGGTGCAACTCTCTGGAATAAACTTCCCCAATCCATACGCAAAGAAGATATCTCAATCACCACTTTCAAATATAAACTCAAGGAGCTATTTAAACGTTCCCCACTAAAATACCACATATCTAACCTTCTTTGAAATGTAATCGTGTTATTATATTATTATTATATTATTATATTTAAGAATGTTATTTTATTTTATTATATTATTTTTACGGATGATCGTTAAATCCACACCTGTAAACTGTTCGACAAACAGTAAAACACATTGTAGAATATTATATTAATCTTTGTGTATAAATAAATACTATTACTACTACTACTACTACCCCAGACAAATATTATATATATAGACTATAATTTACAGTTGAACTATAGTCCATTTTGAATATCGAATTTGTACATATTTATTTATATTTTTTTATAATATTTTATTAAATTATAATTAAAAATATGAATATTTCATTTTAGATATGTTATTAATATATTTATAGTTTATAACAGTATATATTGTAACAGTATTAATGATATATAAATTCAAATACAATTACAATATGATAATATATAAGGCTAATTATTTACTAATAGAAAATTGTTGTTGATATAAATAAATAATATAATAATCTAAAATTTATAAACAATAATAAATAATATAAGTAAAATTTAAAATATTAAAAATTACAAAAATAATATTGTAATATACTTAAAAATGTCATATAAATGTATTATAAATTCATTTTTACTTTTAATCATATTTTACAAAAGCATAAAATCAGGTATATTTAACATAATAAGCATATTATAAATTAATTATTTTTTAATTATTAAATTACTATATTATATACAATCATAATAATTATCCAATAATAACAGAAAAATCGAAAATTATATCTTTGTACCAATTTACATCGATGACCTGGTATGTTTTAATTATTTATTAATGATATATATATATATATATATATATGTGTGTGTGTGTGTGTAATGAATAGAATAGAAAACTTACCTGGAGTATCAGTATATATACTATAGCTATAGCCAAAGATATCATTATATACGTATATATCTACATAGAGTAATGGGAGCTTACGGGTATTAGGGTATAGCATATATATGAACGAGTTACGCTAGTAACCAATTACCTATTGTATACATATTGTATACCTATTGTATACATATTGTATACCTATTGTATACCTATTGTATACCTATTGTATACATATTGTATACATATTGTATACATATTGTATACCTATTGTATACCTATTGTATACATATTATATACCTATTGTATACCTATTGTATACATATTGTATACCTATTGTATACCTATTGTATACATATTGTATACCTACTGTATACCTACTGTATACATATTGTATAACTATTGTATACCTATTGTATACATATTGTATACCTATTGTATACCTATTGTATACCTATTGTATACGTATTGTATACCTATTATATACCTATTGTATACATATTGTATACCTATTGTATACATATTGTATACATATTGTATACATATTGTATACCTATTGTATACCTATTGTATACATATTGTATACATATTGTATACCTATTGTATACATATTGTATACATATTGTATACCTATTGTATACGTATTGTATACCTATTGTATACATATTGTATACATATTGTATACCTATTGTATACATATTGTATACATATTTATAACTTTTGTATACGTATTATATACCTATTGTATACCTATTGTATACCTACTGTATACCTATTGTATACCTATTGTATACCTATTGTATACATATTGTATACATATTGTATACATATTGTATACCTATTGTATACCTATTGTATACCTATTGTATACCTACTGTATACCTGATGTATACATATTGTATACCTATTGTATACCTATTGTATACCTATTGTATACCTATTGTATACATATTGTATACATATTGTATACATATTGTATACCTATTGTATACCTATTGTATACCTACTGTATACCTACTGTATACATATTGTATACATATTGTATACATATTGTATACCTATTGTATACCTACTGTATACCTACTGTATACATATTGTATACCTATTGTATACCTATTGTATACATATTGTATACCTACTGTATACACATTGTATAACTATTGTATACCTATTGTATACATATTGTATACCTATTGTATACCTATTGTATACCTATTGTATACCTATTGTATACCTATTGTATACCTACTGTATACATATTGTATACCTATTGTATACCTATTGTATACCTATTGTATACATATTGTATACCTATTGTATACCTACTGTATATATATTGCTATGTATGCGCAGCGTTCCAATTTTAAATATTCGGAAGTGAGATATAATGACACTACACTCTATTTATAGATATGTGGTAGAACAACTATATAATATCTATGTATATCTATAATATATGTGTGTATGTTTGTGTTTGTATCTGTGCGTGTGAATATATATATATATATATATATATATATATATATATATATACTATACTATACTATAGTATCAAAGTATAAAATTAAGTATATTATATACAAATACTTATTATAAAATTACAACAGGATTACAACTGCGTTTTAGTAAATCCCATACTATTAATATATAATTATGCATAAAGGATATAGAGCTAGAGAGCTTTTCTCTAGCTCTATGATAAAGTATAACACCTGTCAATTATATATGTTATATTTTTATATTTAACAATACTATTTTATATTACCTTATTAAATCAACTTGTAATAAACAATCTAAATATTGATAAATTGTCAATATAGGAAGTTTAATACATAGGAAGAATTATCAAATAATGAAGTAATTAATCAATACCGTTAATATCAATTTTCGCACTAAACACAATTTCCACAATAACACATTCATCGATATAAAGAAAGTCACTTTCTTTATATCGATGAACACACTTACCTGCGCACTGGGTGTGGTGGGTGACGCAATTAGCGTGACTTTTCGTAATGCTTCATTTCATACAGTATTTACGACATGTATGATATAATACATTCGTGGAATGCTATGAACCTCTATTTATAGATATGTAGTAGAAAAACTAGAAAATATCTAATATTTATTGCGTATTAATCATATTATTTATAGTTATTTTACCTAATTATATCTTATATACATATTCCATTATAATAATGTATATTACCAAACTAATGAACTAATTAGTTCATTAGTGCATTAGTACTTTAATGTAGGATGTGAAATAAATCACAGAAATATTAAACAGAAATAAGTGTATAAATTAACACTAATAGATTGTATATATATATATATATATATATATATATGTTTGTGATTGTGTGTATGTGTATGCGTGTGTATATATTATACAATTATATTGATATATAATTCTATTAATAATAATTATTATTGATAATAGATATATTTTATAAAATATAATATTTCACAATAGATATCGCTGTTGTAATATCCAATGTATTTATTTGACTTATACAATTGTATATATTAATATACAAATTTGAATATATATTGAATACATAAATTAATGATATCCAAAGTGTTTATTTGACCTATAAAATATACAAAATTGGAACATACATTGAATACATAATATATTCATATCCAAATTGTTTATTTGACCTATAAAATATACAAAATTGGAACATATATTGCATAAATAAAATAATTATATCAAAAGTGTTTATTTGACCCATAATATATACACTGGTGGAACGTTGTTATATATGTTACGTTGACGCGCAACGCGTTTGGTTGCTTGGGTTATTGGTGTATATATATGTATATACTCTACTACAACATCTCATCAATCATCTCGTATGTGGCTACCCTTCTCCCTCAGGTGTAAATTACGTATACTATCTATAATCCATAAATCAATATATTCTTTTACCCCTAGCTATATCTCTGATCTAATTAAAAAACGTACTATATTATCTTCTCTTCGTTACAAAAATGCTCCTCTACTTATCTCCCAGAACTCTAGTAAAACTTCCCTAAATTCTAGAGCTTTTAAAAATTCCGGTCCAACCCTATGGAATTCCCTCCCTCCTACCATTCGTTCTATTAGATCCCACCAAAGATTTATAAATCTTACTTCTTCTTTTCTCTCTACCCATAATCATTAAATCATCCAACTTATTATTTGTATACGTGTTATATTAAATTTATATCATTATTAAATCGTTATTGTATTATTATTATCTTATTATTATATAACACTATACTATATCAATGCAGTCTGTAGTATATACAACTACACCATATCAATGCAGACTGTAGTATATAATAGTCCTTTATATTGTTTATTATTGTTTTTCCGTTGTATATTGAATGTATATTATTATCAAATTATTATCGTATTACTATTATTTTATTATTATTTTCTTCCCGCACGAGCGAAGGGGTCTACATGACCCTATTTTAGTGCTAATAAACTCAATATCATCATCATCATCATCATATATATATATATTATGAGATTGTCATTGTAGTTATTAGATTACTATTATTATAGATTACGATTAATTACAATCGGTTCTAAGTTAGAACTAAGTTAGAACTTCTAACCTATAGGTATAAGAAGAGTTCGAAAGCTGCGTTTTTCTCAAATAAGATGACAGATGGTTTGTTTGGTCCCACTGAACATCATGATAACTATTCTATGATGATGCAACTAGATAATCAAAGACGTCCCTTCTTGATGCAGTGTTTTAATCTGGAATACCGTTATTATAGCAATTACCACCACCACTACCACCACCACTACCACTACTACCATCAGCAACACTAGCACCAGCACCACCACCACCACCAGCACCACCACCACCACTACTACCACCACCACCACCACTACACATCTGCCATCTCCGCTATCACCACCACCAACATCCCTTCCACTACCACCACCCAGGCCCGTGGCCATGGGTTAGGTGTGGGGCCTGCGGGGGGAAAGGCCCTCTAATAATTTCCAGGCTCCCATAGGATATTTTTTAATATTTTGTTAAAGATTTTTATTGACATTTAGGTGATGATAAAAATGAAGGATTTAAAAATAATATCCTTATATAGATTATTATTATTAAGATATTAAGATATTATCTTATAGCATATAAAGAAATAGATACTGATTTTTAACAAATAGCCAAAATGATATCTTTAAATAATACACCGATAATACAAAATGAAATAATAAATATAATATTATTTAATATTATGTATATACACATACTCAATGAAAATATTATTAAAGATATCTTTAATATATATTAATACTTGAAATTATGTTATCATAAAATGTTATGAAACTAAAGATAAATCACACATTGAACTGATATATATATATATATATATATATATATATATATATATATATATATATATAAATATATATATGACATGGAATTCAAGGCAGAATTAATAATAAACTATATCAAAAATACACTATTTTCATTGCTAAAATCATAAATGTCACTTAGTTGTTATAGATGATTATAAAAAATAATTAATTTTTATTGATTTTTATAGAATATAAACTACTCAGTAGATATTTCACAGTATCATAAAAAAGTATAAAATTCCTATTATATACAAACTATTAGAAGCACGATTATCAACCATTGCGAAATAATACAATCGATAACTCTGATTGACATGATTTTCGAGGTTTGGTTTTCATAACTATTTTCTAGACTAGTTTTTTGCACTGATTCTAAATATGTAATTAGTTTTTTCAGATCAGTTAAATTTTTTGAAAAAATTATCAAATTTGGAAAATGTTTAGAAATTTTGAAACACGTATATACATATTTCTATTTAATATAAATGCATACACATTATTATATACTATATATATTATATTTAATACAGTGTATACACTATATTATGCATTGTATATACTATAGTATATACTATATTATATATATATATATATATATATATATATATATATATATATATGTTTATGATAATAAGTATATTTATTTATATATATATAAAATATATTAAAATATCCGAATATTCCCTCTGCATTGTGACAAATACCTCATAGTACTGATATTCTATTTTCAATATTCCAACATGACAACTATGTCAATATCTCAAATTTATTATCTTCAGAATCTGTCTTTTACCGTCGTAAAAATTATGCTTTTACCAATTCTATTAAAAATATAGGTTCATTGATTTATTTCATAATATAAATGGAGTAGTTGTATTAATTTTCATATCCTACGAAACATAATAATAGAGGCTATTCGTAGCCTTATCACATACACGTTTAAACGCTGTATTGCTCTACAATAGTAATACTATTATATTTATTCGACTGGGATATATGCTACCTTTAACTGAAAGATATAATAACATGTATATTCTACTTAATTAAATTAACATCCTTTGAATGTATGTAGAGATGTAAAGATTACATAGGTACTTTTGGGACATTACTTAGGTTACACACAATATCCATGCTTTCTCTGTTTATAAGATAGTTGAGTCTATGCTAATCATTGTACATAATGTAATTTTTCATTGCATACAAGAGTATTTTTTTTTTAGCTAATTCACAATCGCTTATTAATCTAGGCAATTTATATATCCATTAATGATATCATATTACACATTAAACTTAGATTAATGAATAATTTTATAAAATCATTGGATAAGGAGGGACATGATTTTACTTATTTACAATAAAGATTACCACATATATATTATATATGATATACATATATATATATACATATATATATATATATATATACATATATATATATATATATATATATATGATGTGGTGATGAAAACTCCCATCCGCCGGATCCCCGGGTTGCGGATAGGGGAATGGCCACTAGATATGGTGGTTAACTGTAAATATCTAATAATCAGTTCCGGACAAAATCCAGGATGCCCTTTGGTAAGACATAGTACCTGTCAGCCACCCGAGCAGGGTAACGTGAAAACATCGGGAGCAGGGTGTTGGAAATGGTAAGGCGATACCTTAATATCTATGATTAAAAAGTTTTCAGTGAGGCATATTAACTCTGGTATAGAGTACTATTACTCGTGTATGGAGTAGCGACCACACGTTTTACATCAGCTATTGTAAGCAAAAACATGACATATACACACAAACATACATTCCCATTCCGCATCGCTCGTCACGCGGCAAAACAAGGAGCGCGTCCTGCAAATTCTCAGTTTGCAATCGAAAAATTAGATACTGAGAACAAAAATCAAAATAGACTGATAAAGTCAAAAAGAGATATTAATATCTCAACCTTCAATACACAGACTCTACAAAAAATTATAAAAATACCAGAGCTACTAACCTCTGCCGAAACTACAGGTCAAATATCATATGTATTCAAGAACATAGAGCCATACATTATGACATCCTCATAAAAGAAAAACCCTATGGCAATTGGAAATTAATAACCTGTTCAGCATGGAAAAATAGTGTAAATGCTTCTATAGGTGGAATTGGCCTACACGTTATTTCAAGAGCATACAGTTTTCTCTCTAATATTGAAACTATATCACCAAGAATAATGGTGGCCACTTTCAATGGTAATTCAAACACCACTATAATACCATGCTATAGTCCAACAAATGTAAGCGAAGAACTTAAAGTTGAACAATTCTATATGGAATTGCATCCCTCACAAGACAGATACCTAAACACAATATGCAAGTAATAGGAGGTGATTTCAATGCAAAACTTGGTAAACTAAATAATTCTATGTTCTCCTATCACACAAATGCTAACAGAAATAGCAATATGTTGCACAACTTCATAAATGAAAATAACCTGATATATTTAAATACACACTTCCAGAAAAAAGTTGGACGATTATGGACACATAAAACACAAAACAAGACTTTAGCTCAACTTGATTATGTACTGATAAATAAGAAGTGGAAAAACAGTGTAAAAAACTGTATAGCATATAATTCATTTATTAGTGTAGCATCGGACCACCGCATTGTAACAGCTAATATACAACTATCACTACGAGCTAATACAAATAAATCTAGTAGAATAAAGCCGTATGATGGAGTAACCTAAAAAACAATGCCGATATAAGAAATAAGTTCATAATCGAAGTTAAAAACCGTTTCGAGTCTCTGCAAAATTATGAAGAAACAATATCAGCCAACACAGCATACACATACTTTGAAACTGCCTGTAAATAATCATCTGCTAAATATATACTGTAATGGACTGTGCTATTTAGATATCTCATAATATGTGCTCGATCTCTGATCTGAACTCTAGAAACTAATAAACGTTAGTTAATATTATATCTATCATATATCAATATTTGACTTATAACATATACCATAAAAGTTAAAACAGAAGAAAAGAACCCCATGGGAAAACCATGAAATCTGTCAAAAGCGCAAAGATTTACATATAGTAGCAAAACTTAAAGATTCTCAAATCTCTTTTGAACTTCAGATAAAATTTAATAAAACAAAAAAATAATTGACTTCTGCATATGATCCAGAACAGAGTAAATATGTTAACAGAAAAATCAAAGATTCGAAATAGCGGCAGCAAACAAACAATCTTCTATTGCATGGAAAATCGTAAATGAAATTAGTGGTAGAAAGAACAGCGCAAAACTAAAAGCATCTAGCAATGGAGAAAAAATAAAACTATGGCATAACCATTTCCAATAACTGCTAGGAAGTCAACTTAACAAAACTGATGATGATGATGAAGAATAAATACTACAAATACATAATAAGTTGAATATAAAAATAGGTCTGTTCACTATACGAGATCTTAACAATGCAACTAAAAGCATAAAAAATGGCAAAGCTTGCGGATTAGATGAAATTCCAGCTGAAGTTTGGAAACTGACAGAATTTCAAAATATTTTGCTAAATTTCTGTAACAGCGTATATTCTCAAAATCAAATAAAAAGATGGACTGAAGGCTGTCTTTTACCGTTCCCGAAGAAAGGAGACATTTCTCAGGCCAAAAATTATAGAGGTATAACCCTAACGTCCATTGCAGCAAAAATTTATAATTTGATGCTCCTAAATCGCATAAGACCGGAAATCAATCCTATCTTACGGAAAAATCAGAACGGTTTTCGCCAGAATAGATCAACTACAGGACAAATATTGACAATCCGACGTATAATTGAAGGAGTAAGATCAGAGAATCTACCGGCCACACTATTGTTTTTAGACTTTGATTAGATACATCGCGGTAAAATGAAAAATATTCTCTCTGCGTATGGAATACCCACAGAAACAGTAGAAGCAATCATGATACTCTATCGAGAAACAAGATCAATGATTAGATCACCAGATGGAGATACACCATACTTCGAGATCACTACTGGGGTATTACAAGGAGACACACTTGCACCTTTCCTTTTTATGATATGTTTAGACTATGTCTTGAGAAAATCACTAGATTATAATAAACATCTCGGTCTCACCATAAAAAAACAAATGAGTAGCCGACATCCTGCAATATATATAACTGATACTTATTATGCTGATGATTTAGCCATTGAATCAGATAACGTTGAAGATGCGAATATAATGCTACATAAAATCGAAGAAGCCGCAGCCGAAATAGGAGTAGGTGTAAATGCAGATAAAACGGAATATATCTCTCTGAACCAGAAAAATAATAGTTGCATAAAAAGTCTAAAGGGTAAGATCATCAAACAAGTAAATTATTTCAAGTATCTTGGAAGCTATGTCGCATCTACTGATCATAACGTCAATGTAAGGATTGGACAGGCTTGGACCGCACTAAATAATATGACATCAATATGGAAATCTAATCTCTCTGTAAAGCTGAAGAAAAATGTCTTTAGGGCCACAGTCGAATCGATCTTTGTATATGGCTCCATCACATGGAGATTAACATCTTCTCTAGAGAAAAAGATTGATGGAGCATATGCAAGAATGCTACGCACTGCCTTAAATAAAAGATAGCAAGATTATACGTCTAATAATGAATTATATGGAATATCCCAAAGATCACGATTACAATTAAAGAACATAGGATGCGTTTCTCAGGACATTGTTGGCGAAGCAGAGAAGAAATGATCAGCGAAGTGCTTCTATAGGAACCTTTACATGGGCAACGAAAAAGTGGACGGCCGAATAAGACATATACTGCACAACTTAGAGAAGACAGCGGATGCACTACAGATGAACTGAAGACGTTGATGAGAAACAGAGATGAATGGAAAAAAACGTTACATGCTATGCCGAGCAAGCTCGACCTGGTAAGGTAAGTATATATATATATATATATATATATATATATATATATATGTTATAAATGATATATCATTGAAACTAAGTTAAGTTGAAATTTATAATGGACCAACAAATAGAGAATTAATAAGCAACACTATTTTTGAAATTAAATTAAGATCTGATTAGAATTAGAGTAGATTATTAAAAATGTTCTCGCAAATCATTGATGTAAAGAAGATATGTAAATATTGCGAAATAATGGCTTCTATGTTTTATATATATCTGAGCTCGTTAAAAATTAATTTTGTCAGTGCACATCTAAAATATTTTCCTGATAACTGTGTTGATTATAATGATGAATAATGTGGGTACTTTAATCAGTATATTTTGGCAATGGAAGATAGATACCAAAGAAACGTAACTATTAAAATCCTAGATGATTACTGTTGGAGTCTAAAACAGGGATATCAAATACTTAAAATAGAACCAAATCATTGAAATAATCTTGTAACAATTATTATTATATAATTAACTATATAAATTATTATTTTTAATCATTATACATTAACATATACTAAATACTATTGAAATAAATTCATTATATTATCGTTTATTTTCTTTATTTTTCCTATATTTGTGATTTTTTCACAAATTTATAAATTAAATAAAAAAAATCAATGTGAAAAACTAGCCTAGAATCAGTTAACGAATCCAGACTTCAGAGAATGTCGACCAGTAATGATAAGTGATTATAAGTGATTATAAGTGATGATAAGTGATGATAAGTGATGGTTTGTAATAAATTAATATGGGATCAAGTTTGATTTAGAATATTTTTCAAATTATGGCAATGTGTAATTAAAATCGATGAAAATATCTTAAAAATTAATATCAAACTATCAAATAATATTAGAAAATATATACTTTATTATATATAATAAATATATAAATTATTTTTTTTTTTTAATTATTTGTAGAGGTAGTATAAAATTTGAGATTTTGGTATGATTATTGAACGATAGTTTCCAGTAAAATCATTAAACTATTATGATGATGATTTAATAAACATAATGATAATCAAAATATAGAACAAAATGTATATATTAAAGTTAAAATAAAATGAAATAACTAATAATAAATTAAGAACAACAGTCAAAAATAATCAGAAAATATATCATATTTGAATATTTTTTAGTATTAAGAAAATAGATATAATATCTAATATTCATGTATTCGTATACCTGAACTAAAAATAGTGTTGGTGATAATGAAGGATTGTTATTTTCAATCAAATATATATAATAATGTATTAAGAATTGTAAAATATATCAATAGTGTCATTCTATAGAATTTGTATATGTAGTCTATAGAATGTTAGTTATTACAATACAAATAACTAACAAATCTATAACAATTCAATGTATATATATATATATATACATATATTATACTATCTTAAATAATGTTAATAAAACATTTTATAAATTAATAAATTAAAAACAACTGATGAAATAATTAAAATTAAATATTATTTTACGCACTCATCTCTTGGTAAAATGATTAATAGATTCAATATATCATTAAGAAGTAAACTTCGTAGCGTGTACATATAAAAGATAGGGGAAATGCATCTACTACAAATATCCAAATTACTGATATAAATATAAACTATTTTTTTATAAAATATATAGATAACATTCATATTTACTTATTATATGAGCTAATGATTACTATTACTTACTTTTACTTTTAATCCCGTGACGCATGCATCGTAGGGGGAATCATGTTGCTTGCAACAATAACAACTTTTCTCCATCTGTCTCTATCCCTCGTCTTCTCCAACAGTTCATCTAACGACTTGTTTGTCCACAGAGTGATGTTTGACATCCAGTCTTTCTTTGGGCGACCTCTGCTTCTTGCACCTTCAACTTTTCCTTGCATGATAGTGTTTGCCAAACTATTATGGCGACATATGTGCCCATAGTATGACATTTTCCTTCTTTTGATGGTTGTCAGCAGAGGTTCGAATTTGCCTACCAATTTTATTATTGTCTCATTTACATATTTATTAGTTTTCATATGTCGATAATTGATTTCAAGAAGTCTTCTATGAGCTTTGTTTTCGAATGCCGAGATCCTCTTTTCTTCATTTGACATTAGCGTCCATGTTTCACAACCGTATAGTAGTATAGATAGAACTAGCGATCTGTATAAATTGAATTTTATTTTAAATCTGATATTTTTACTGGTCCATATAATGTTTAATCTTATCATTGCAGATGTAGCAGTAGCTATGCGAATTCGTAATTCATTAACTGACGCTCCATCCGATTTTAGGGTCGCTACTAGATATTTGAAGATTTTTACATCTTCGAGTAGTATTCCATCCATGTAGATTTTAGCGCACTTATCATTATTCTTTGAATTTACCATCGTTTTGCTCTTCTCTTGGCTTATTTCCATGCCGTGGGCTTTTGAAGATTCGACTAGTCGATTTGTCAGGTCTTGTAATTCGGTATTGCTTCCTGCTATTAGGTCGATATCGTCTGCAATCTAAGGTTGCTGATCTTTCGACCGCCAATCGAGATAGTTGAAGTATACTCATCGAGCGTGTTTATCATAATTTGTTCAAGGAAGATGTTGAACAATACTGGAGAGAGTAAACATCCCTGTCTGACTCCTACAGTTGTGTTGAAGAAGCTCCCGGTTACATTGTTGATAAGGACTGCACTAGTAGAGCTAGAATATAATGATTCTATTATTTCTATGATATATTGTGATATTCCGAAGTTATACATACTTTGCCATAAACCTTTATGCCATACACGGTCAAAAGCCTTTTTAAAATCAATAAAGTTGTGATATACATCTTTATTGTTTTCTATGTGCTTTTCCATGAGAATTCTGCAATTGAGGATTTGTTCAATTGTGCTTCGGGATTTTCTAAAGCCTGCCTGTTCTTCTGCTAGGATTATTTCAGCTTGTGGGTTTAGACGGTTTAGGATTATTCTTAGAAGTATTTTGCTTGCATGCGGGATAAGGCTCAGGGTGCGGTAGTTTGAACATTTCCGTGAGTCACCTTTTTTCGGAATTGGTATTATAAATGATTTAGTCCATTGGTCTGGCCACTTCTTTGTTTTCCATATTTGTTGACATATTGTGGTGAATATTTTGATCAGACTTTCACCTCCGTGTTTTAGAAGTTCACCAGGAATGTTATCAGGACCTGGCGATTTCCCATTCTTAAGAGTCCGAATTGCATTACGGACTTCAGATTCAAGTATTGGGAGTGATTCTTCATTGTTGTTCATTATATTCGGTTTTAGTAGATTATTGTCTGGTTTAATTTTAAAATTATATAAATCTTTACAAAATTCAGTCCATGTTTTTATCAATTCTATATTTTCAGTGACGGGCTTATTATATTTATCTAAGATGATCATTGTTGTACGTCTGGTTGTCTTTGTGAGTATTTTCAATGTTTGATAAGCTTTTTTGTTAACTCTTCCCTTTGCCATGTCTTCATTTATACTAGTACATTGGGATTGGATCCATGTTTCTTTTGCTTCCTTCATCAAATTACGATTACATTTAGATTACTATTAGATAATACAAAATAAACTTTAAAACACGTATATTTATTTACAGATTTGGTTTTTATTATAATTATCCCAAATAAATATATTGATACTATAGTATAATGTATATAGTATACAATTTAACAATTTTATAAATATTTCTCAAACTGTGGAATCATCTTAACATTATAAAGGGTGTAAATTAAAATTCCGAGATATAAGATCCTAGGTTTTTGTGTGTAACAAATATAAAATAATAATGTGTATTATATACAATATGATATATATTATATACACTAAATTACCATTTAAAGTAGAATCAAGATCTACATAATGATGTATAACATTGTCTATTTCCTTCTGTTGACCATATAAGAAAGTGGGTATAATTGAATAGGTTAGAAACCTGTAGCTCCAACAGATTTTTATTTCAACTATATAAATATTTAAAAAATAATAACTAGTAAACCAAGTATGATATGACATGACATTTTTAAAATATTTTATAGAATTTTTTTTATTTGAAAAAAAGGTTTTTAAAATTACTTTTACATCACTATAAAATGTATAATAAAGTAATATAAGACTACAATTTATATATTATACATATATAAATTATATTTGTACTATGTATTATATACTATAGAATCTCAACTATGATATTAATAAATAAAAATAAAAAATTCTGAGTACCATTTATTATGATTATTTTTTTTAAATATCCGAAAACATTTTGTGACATTTTCTAGAACAATTTATTTAAAACATGTACTAAATCATATTATATAATATTAAAGCATTGTTATTATTTGTATGGCTATAGTGACGAAATATTGAGAGAACGGGAATATTTCCTCGCAAAATATTATGTTTGTATGTACAAATTCGAATTACATGATTTTGTGTGTGTTATATATTTCCTTTATATATTTCCGTTTTTAGTCAAAAGTTCACAGGCGTCTCTTGAATATAAGCTATAAAGAAAGAAAGACGAATATATTGGTCAATAATTTAATAAATGAGAAAGTCGGCTCGTATGTACCTCTTCTTGATATAATCATGCTAAGAAAAATGACAAAATTCGGACATATAACTCGACACGATTCAATGTCCAAAACAATTATTCAATGCTATCTCGAAGGTAATAGAAAAAGAGGAAGACCAAAGAAATATTGGTTAAATGATATTTTTGAATACTCTAATCTCCCTCTTCAGCAAATTTTAGTTATTGCAAAAGATCGTTATAAATGGAAAAAGTTAATAAAAACATTGTCATGTTCTCCCCCTACGATACCTGCGTCACGGGACTAAGTAACTAAGTAAGTATATATTTCCTTAGAAAATTTGTTGTAATATGTGTTGTTTAATTTGATAACTTTGATTATTTATAAGATTTAAAAAATTAAAGTGGCTCAGTTCTCCCCTTTTTTTTGGGACATTTTGAATTTTTGAATTTGTTGATAACATTTTTTCTCAAAAATGTTTTTAAAATAGAATATCCCATTTATTAATTAAAATATACTAAACATGTTCAATTAATACAATTATCAGTATTTTAGATATAGTATGAGTTTTTCATAAACAAAATTGTTGGTTGAAGTATATCACTAATCATTTTTTTTTTATTTTACAAAAGTTTTGGACCGATAATTATCCCTAATAAGATATAGAGAATTGTCGTCCCTCTAAGTCGTCCCGATTATAATTTTAAATAAATAATCATTAAAAAATACAATTATTGTTTACTTTTTAAATATACGCGTATTTATTATACATGTATACAATAATTGTATTTATAATTGTACAATAATTAGTATAATAATTAACACCTACATGTATAAT